>CM035805.1:29174127-29449127 GCA_020466265.1 Siphamia tubifer | reverse complement strand
TTCAGATCTGCTGTTTTCCAGTTATATTTTGAACAAATGAGTGATTGTACCTGCTGTGGATATTTTAATCGGAAAGTGGCTTTATATCTTCTGATGTGTGAGAATCTCCGTTGTCAAACTACATAAGGTCATGTGACATTTGGGACAGGTTTGAGTTAATATTTTAGTTAGTTTGAGTTAATATTTTTATTAATATTTTTGAGCGGCTACTTCCTGCCTATATGTGGACCCTTGGAAGTGTAAAGGGTTAGTAAAGACATGAAATATTACACCTGTTTGAGACGTATTATCTGAAGTATACGGTGTTTGTGTCTTTCATACAGATTACATCAACTTTTATTCCCAATTCATGCAGAAAACAACATTTCAAAGGGGTTCACAAACTTTTTCATGCCACTATAATCTGGATAATAAGGTGACATGAATAAGCAAACTAACTGGGTTTTATTTTCAACAGACACCAGAGCATGGCACACCATAATTACACAGTCGAACGGCACTAAAACGGACGACAGCTACGACGAAGCCAGGCCACATCTTCTGAAAAGCTTTTTTAATCTCAACAATCAACGGTCTGGTTTATCTTGCTGTTCAAAGAAAGAAAAAAAAAAAAAAAAAAAAGCCTCTCCACTTTGCAGAAAAATAACCTGTGCATGTTCAGTGCAACTAAAAGTCCTGTTCCTAAAACAAAGACCATCGAGTACTCAGGTGACAGTGTGTAAACCTGACCTACAGACAAGTTACTCTGGTTCCACAAACTACATATAAACCCAGACGACAAGGTAACTTCACTCCTCTGCTAAATGAAAAATATATTAACTTTGACCAATGACAGTCTACTACGCACCAGCTACATTCACTAAGAAACACACTGATGTGCTTAAATAAAATACGAATATAACAAACGTCACATATGACGAACTTTTTTTCCCCCACCAATCTGATGAAACAAGTAATAAATTTAAAAACATCTATGCATTATTTACACCAAAAAGTAACATTGGAATCTCGTTAAAAACTGTCGGAACAGATATTTTCGTGTATTGCTTGTTTATAAAACCAACCCCCCCCCTTTTAAAGAATCTCTTATCATTGTCCCCATTAATAAGGACTTAAGCCAATGATGGTCCACATGAGGTTTCTGGCAGTAGGCTACTTTGTGAACATGTCAAGACCAAGACTGGACTGACACTGGAATGATACAGATTTCAGGTTTTAACAATGACAGACATGTATCACCACACTCACATACAGGAATTAAAACAATAGCGATAATTTTAACTATTTCCCAGTCATCGGAAAGATGTATTGTACAAGACATAATAAAGAGGAAAAATATACAATTGCAAGGTGCTTTGAATGATTTTACAGAAACTTTAGCAACACTATGTTCAATCTAACTTTAAACTCCATGACTGAAAAATTTAAAATGTAACAAAAGGGATGCACTGATCTTAAAATACCCAAAAAATTATATGGTGCTACTGTCATTCCATTGTTTCCATATTGTTTCTTCGCTCACCACTATGAGACATACACTATATTACCTGCCTTGAAATACACGCAAGTGACATCCCATTTTTAATCTAGAGTTTAATATGACATTTCTGTATTCTGCAAGTGTGTGTGTTAGAGAGAGAGACTTTGGATATTTTCATGCTACCAAGTTTGTGGGAACAGTAGTGCATAAAATAAGGTCCGTAAAGACATAGGTGAGAGAGTTTGATGTGGATGAATGTGACTGTCCTGACCTGGACTCCACAGAACACTTTTAGGATGAATTCGAGCACACACTGAGGAGCCAGGCCTTCGGTCCAATGTTAGTGTGTGATCTCACAAATGTTTCTGGGAGGAATGGTCGCATAAACACACTCCTAAACCTTGTGGAAAACCTTCCCAGAAGAGCTGAAGCTATTATAGCTGCAAAGGGTGAACCCATATGACTGTATGGATTAAGAATGGGATTGAGGTAGAGCATGCAATTTGTCATTAACATATTGTGTTGTGGCCTTGGTGTGGTTTTTTTTTTCTATTTTTTTGTTTGTTTTGTGTGTTTGTTGGTCTGCTTGTTGTTGTTGTTATAGTTATATGTCTTGTAAAATAAATAAAATTTAAAAAATTTAAAATAAAAAAAAAGAATGGGATGTCAACTTCATATGCAAGTCAAGGAAGGTGAGGGAATACTTTTGGTAATATTGTGTAATTCCCAGTTTCCTACATGGTCTATGAAGAATCAATAAAATATTGAATTTTTGTGAGGCTGTCAGATTCTGTGATCTTTATGTAGAAGATCAATCTCCCAATAGAAGTGGGTGGTACTTTGACTGAATGAAAACCCAACAAATTAAATTAAACTCCATATATGATAATAGTGCTTAATAGTAATGATATTGCTATCTCTAACCATTTGTGTTATAAGTTATTGGTCAAAATATGGCCCGTTGTAGGTAAAGGTAAAATGTTATTTCAAGAATTCATCAAAAATCTAAAATTTCTTTGCAGACCTTATTGCAAGGAAGCAATCTATACAATTTTAAATTAATCTGATCAGTAGTTTCAGAGATTGTTGAAATGTAAATATTAGTGCTCTTTGAATTTGACCCCTAAAGGTTACTCAAGGTCAGAAGTCATGGACTCAAATAAAACTCCAGATACGACTTCTTATCAGTGCTAAATACTAACTAATGTTGATTATATGTAACCATATGTTAACATGTTATAAGCCATCAACATATGGCCCGTTAAAAATAAAGAACACTTTAGTGTTTCAAATTTTTGTAATAAATAAATAAATAATAAACCCAAGTATCTCAAAACTGTAGATACACTTTGTATACGTCCAAAGGAAGCAACCCATAAGATTTTAAATCAATTTGGTCAAATGTTTTGTCAGAGAAGATGTTTGAAGAAATAGCTAACAAAGATGATGTCGGTGAAGATGATGAGAGACACGTCTTCACCTCAGCTCAAAACCAGAATTAATGGAGAAATTGATATTCAGGCACTTCTCTGTCCATTCTGCACCATATTGATTAAACCATTAGATGCTGTGGCTGAGCTGTGACTTCATCATACAAGGGAGCCTTTCATAGAAAATACAGATAAACATCATCCAGTACCATTGGTGAATGCAACCTTATCTACTAATAGGCCAATGACACCCAGAGGCAAATATTAATCAATACAAAAGTTCAGTCAATAGATCAGTGCATCCCTAAAAACACACTCAAACTGTGTCAAAAATTAAAGTGCAAAATGAAAAGGATGAACTCATAACTCAAACTCATCCATTGCCAATTTCAAATCCCAAACTATTCAAACTATTACTAACTATAGCCCGATTGGCTACTTAACGAGTATCTGCACATTTACCTGGAGATTCTAATTTTTAGCCTGGAAACATTAAGTATATTTCCAAATGCTCTGGTAAAATCTACTGGTTTTTTTGTGATATTCTTATTGAACAGCGAAGATCACATAAGCTAGCATTTACCCTTTCCTTCTCAAAATAACATTTTCTCACACAAACACTGTTCCAGAAGCAAGTGAGTTGATGTAAGGTTGGTAGCGAGTGGAAAATACGTTGACACACAATTAACATTTGAGTAACACTTTGCATTGTGTATTGGCTACCATAAGGCGCTAATAGATGTTATTACATCGATATAGGCAGAAAGAAAAATGACAACATTTGAGGAAAGGTTAAAAGAGCTAGCACCAGTGACGTTTCTCAAATCCACACACACTCTCTCACACACACACACCACACCAGGTAGAGATCAGCACTTCATCATTCAGGTGCAGTTTTCTGCAAAGTTTTCTCTTTGAGACAACTAAAAAAAAAAAACGCATCTCATCTGGTACTCAAGCAAATGTTAGCAGCACACACCCCCACACATCCACCTACACAAACACACAAAGTTAGATTCAGTCCGGGGTGGGCCCAGTGGGCGTGTTGCTGGCCGGTGGAAGGCCCTGAAGCAGTAGGGGGCTCAGTTTGGAGAGCAGCCCGGGGCGAGGCAGTGCCTGCAAGGAGGGGAGCAAGGTGGAGAGGCTGGGAGGCTGGAGGGAGTACAGACCTGTCATACTGACGGAGGCCGGGAGGGGACAGGAGCCGGCTGCACACACCGAGGAAGACGAGGAGGAAGAGGAGGAAGGGGGTGAGAGAGGGGGACGGGTGGGCGTGTGGCTGTTGCTGGGAGACCGGAGGATGGAGCGGTGGTGGGGAGGGCGTCTCTTCTCCTGAGCTTTAGCTTCTACAGAGAGAGACACACATACAAGTGCTCAGACTCATGCAGGGCTCGTGTGCACTCGGACAAAAAGCGATCACTTGTTAGTCACCGGTGTGTGTTTTGTCCCACAGAAATGGTCAGGTGTGAAGGTTTAATCCAGAGGTGTCGAACATGCGGCCCGGGGACCAAATCTGGCTCGCCTAAGGGTCCAGTCCGGCCCTTTGGATGAATTTATGAAATGCAAATATTACACTAAGATATAAATAATTTTGGTTCATGGTTCACATTCAGATTAAATCAATCACATAATAAACTATAAATATTCACAAGTTTTTTTTTGTTTTTTTTTATTTAGTGACACTAAAACAAAGTAGAATTCCAAAGAAAAATCTCAATAATCAGAACAAATATGAAAAATTGGAAATGTCTTAAGAGTGTAAGTACAAATTTAATAATATTCCATCTATTACTAATTATTTTGTGTATCTGTAGAACCACTGTGATCTGTAAGTTAGAATACATACATACACACACACATATATATAGCCTAATATTTGTTTTCATTATGAAATTGTACTTTTTTCGCTCTAAAACTGAGAGAAAAGTTTGGAGTTGACATTATTTATATATTGTTGTTTTATTTTTTTACTGCTTCAGTCCACTTCAGATCAAATTTAGCTGAATGTGGCCCCTGAACTAAAATGAGTCTGACACCCCTGGTTTAATCCCTTAACAATGAAAGACACTGGGCATTTTAGAAATCTTGTTTGTTCAAATCAAAGCCTTTTGCAGTCAGTACATCCATCCATTTTCTGATCTAATTAGTCATTGTGAAGGTCACAAGGGTGTTTGAACCTGTGCCGACAACCAACAGGCAAAGGCGATGCACACCCTGGACATGTCACCCATTGATCACAAGACTGCAATAGTCTGGAAATACTATGTTATGCAGAAGTGCTTCTAAATGGAAATTATTTCAATATGTTTAAAAACAAGCTCATCCAAAATATCCAAATGTGGGATCACTGCTTTGAACTGTGTCTCACCATATGCGGTAATGTGCAGCAGGCAGGAGGGTGGGGGTCATGCTACGGTCATGCAGGGCTCATGCTGAGATTAAAGACTTTACACATGGTATCGCTGATGCCAAAACCATGACAACTTTTGCGTCACCAATACAGTAAATCTGAAGTGACACTGCACAAATACAACATCAAAAGCTACATCAGCGTCCATCATCAGAATGAGAATTAATTAATTAAATAAGGAAACCTACAGTAGAGCACAGAGCATTAAATATGGATAGAGAAAACAGACAGAGGAAGGAAACGCTCAGTGAAAGGTGATGGAAAACACCAGGCAGATGGTTGGATGGAGATCAGCTTACCCCTGACTGGCCCCAGTGTCTTGTTTCCTCCTCGTACACTGCTGTTGTGTGGTGCGTGGGATCGAGGCGGGGGGCAGCCAAAAGTAAAACTTGGCGAATTGTGAATCTTTGGGGATGGCGTCTGGCTGCTGCTACTGTGGCTGTTGCAGCGAACACGACTTAAGGTGTTCTCAGATGACGAGCCAGACAGACTGCTAGAAAACAAGACAAATATATGTTATAGAAACTGTTCGGTTGTGGAAGGGTTGGTTCTCTGGATGTAAAACCCACTTGTTGAAGCTCTTTGGAGGGGAGGCTTTGCTGCCGTTGTGGTGAATTCTCGGGGGAGCGTGAGCGTGGACGTGCGTGCTCAGTCCTTTGGTGTTACGGACATGCTTGAGGATCCAGGCTCGTAGGTTTGTAAGGCAGCTGTGCTCCGACAGTACCAGCCTCGGCCAGGGGTTACACTCGACCATATCCAGAGCAGAGATTGCCACGGCACGTCCCACCTAATGCACAGGCAACATTCAGTTTGCAGCTACTTCTGGGAGATCTGTTTATTTTTTTTTTTTAAATTTTAATTCTCAACGAATGTCTCTAGGCTACATACCTGCTCAAATATTTCTGGAGTGTATTTTGGAGGGAATGATGGAGGCGGCGGTGGGGTTGCCCGTCCATTGTCATGGCAGGCAGGTGGGATGGTGTTCATCGATTTGCCCGTGTTGTAATTACACTCCAAAGTGTAGCTGATGGAACCAATAACAAGAGTGATTTAAACACAAGTAACTACTGAAGAGTCTTTTTAAAAGGAGTGATGTTTTTTTTTTCTTTAAAGGAATTATATATCTTAAAACATGTCCCTGTGGACTACATAAACTGTAAAGGCCCGGGGCCTTATGTTTGACGCCTGTGCTCTACAGTATAAGAATGGAGCTCAGTTGCTGAAGTGACGTGTATCAAACGGTATCTGACCTGTGAAGGAGTCCTATCGCTTTGTGGATTGCCACCCGCCCGCTGCCTTCTTTTGACTGGCCATCTCTCTTGTCCCGTGCGTACATGTTTTTCTCAGAGAAGTTGCAGCCCAGGAAATCAAAGTGGGCGGAGTTCACAGCAATCAGTCTCGGATACAACATATTCTCAACCTGCAGAGAGAAAATGCACAGCACAAGTAGATGTTGGTGATAAAAATGGCTCCACGTTATTGCTGACACACAGAAAAAAAAAAAACTGCTGAGTGCGACTTGAAAGTTTTCTAAAAATACTGGAAGGAAAGAGTAGGTAAAAGAAAGAAAAATCACCTGGTGGCTTTCCTCTGGAAGGCTATTTCCATACATGAAGCATCCTCGTTTGGAGGCGTGGCCATGCAAATCCACATAATAAGCTACACCTCCTTCCTGGGGTGGAATTATTTCCTGCTTCTCTGGCTCCGGGTTTGTTGCCTCGACACTAAGAGCAGCCACAGTTTCTGAGGAACTCGATGAACTGTTCTGGTATCCCTTTTCCATCTCTGTGGTGACCCAGGCATTTTCTTCTGCCACCATGGCAACATCTGGCTGGGCAGGATTTGCGTCCTTTTCTGCATTCCGTTGGTTCAGGCTGACTTCGAGGGCAGTGAGGGGAGGGGATTGATGCTGATTGGCCTGCTTGATGTTGAGGGGAGGAGTCTGTGTGTGCGTTGGGCTGTTACACTGGCTGTTTCGAGTGCTTGACTGTGTTCTGCGCACTCGATTGTGTGTGTGGTGGTACAGTAACAGTGTTTTGGCTGCATAGATGGAGGGGTGCAGCTCAGGGCTGGGGTTAAGATATTGCCTATTTAAGTTCACACCTCTGGAATCAGTCCTAGAAAACAATTAAAGGTTACATTATAAAACAAACAATAAACAGCAAATTATATTGTACATGCTCCTGTTTTAATTAAGCTTGAAACTGATGTCAATTTGGGCTGCATTCAGCTATCACTTAAAGGCAGGTTGGTCATGATAACCACCTACCAGTGCTTAAAGGTATAGAGCCAAGTCTATATTTAAGCACACATCACACCTTCATTATTACAGTAAGAATTTACATGTTTTACCTGTAGTGCCCACGGACAACCCCATCTGGATTAAGCATAGGGATGAGTTTGAACACGAACATGTTCCGAAGGGCGTGAGCCCGTGGGTCATCTTTTCTTAAAATGAAGTTGAGAAAACCATTGAAAACAAAGGACGAGGGAGTTTCCCCAGGGTGTACTCGACTACTGAGGAAAAACACCTGCAGACACACAAAAGAATGGCACACTTTAGCTTTGACACCATTAGGAATACAACATTAGTCTGAGCCTTCAATTTTGTTATAACTTATTAAAATAATTGCTTGTGTGCTGACTTAAAGCAATTCAATATATTATATATTTTTACAATTCATAGCCAAATCAAGATATAAATAATTAATTTCACTTGAAAACAATATATTCATTGTCGTTAAATAAGAATTTGTCATTCAACACTTAACATTGTGAATCATATATATATATATATATATATATATATATATATATATATACACACACACACACACACAAATGAGTTAACTTAAAAACATATGTATGTGTGTATGTGTATGTATATGTGTGTGACTTGGATATGTGTAGATATATATATATATATATGTATTTATTTTTGTTGTGTATGTATGCGGATATGTGTGTACATATGTATACATGTATATGAAGGTATAGGCAAATGAAAAACACATAGAACGTACAATTAATAAGATAGTATGTATCTTAAGTGTGTAAATATGATATGTGTACAGGTGTATATGAGTGTATAGATGTAAAGACATAGTAATATATATTATAAGATATTTTGTATATGAGATATTTTTGCATCATTTTGATAAACCAAACGGAATAGATTTATAAATGTTTTTTGGCATTTGTATTATCGTTCGGTACAATAGGGGTCGGCGATAATACGTTTTTTGTTTTACTTCTTCTGACTCCCTTTCGAATATGTTACTTGCCTTCTTATTTTTTATTTAGTCTATATTGTCTTTGTCTTGTTATTTTATCAATTATTGGCTTTTGAAAGAGCAAATGGTTTTGTGCTTGAAATATTTGAAATAAAATGACTAAACTAAAAAAAAACCCAAATCCTTCACCATAACTAGCTATTCCAAGATAACGAAATTAAAATGATGGTTTTGTGTGTTACAGTTCTCATCATAAAACACCAGCACTGACAGTGACACATGACCATGTAAAAAGATTAAAGGTTTCAACTACACTAGCAAGCAGTAGAAAAAGTCAAACGTGTGACAGCATCTAAACAAAAAGGAAGGAAGAAACTGGAGGACTTTTTAAAAGTCAGGTTGAAATCTGACCCTGCTCCTCTTGAGCACTCCACACAACAGGACAGTAACTATAGCATATGTTACTAGTAGTAGTTACTAGTAGTGTATACATTACTGCCTGCATCAACCTACTCAGAATGCATATTTTAAATGGCTGCTTCATAGAAAATAAAGCTACAAATTTGTTGTAAACAAAGTCACATTGTTTCTTCATACATCCTAAAACAGATTGAAGCCAACAGCAAAGCTTCAGCTAAAGAAGACAATTTTTCACTCCAGACTTTTATTTTCTTTCCCTGACTTCACCCTCATCCCACTACTGAAGTTTTGAATATTCAAACGTAATTCAACTTTGACGTCCCATAACTGTCAGATTGTATTTGGTACAGTGTTAGTGCTTGTGTACAACCAAATGGTACCCTTTTGCTGGCGAAGCGGTGTGGTCTGGGGGTGTTGGTGTCAGGAAACAGTTGAGGCAGACGGGGTTCCCTCTCCTCCTGCATCCCGCTGCAGTTGGTCACAGTGAGTAGGTCCACCCTGTTTCCATCTAGAGAATGGCAGAGCAACTCCCTATGGTAATATACAGTGCCCGGTGCACTGGCAATTCCAGTCATCAAAGATGGAGTCAGAAGGAAAGAAGGTTCAAAGTCAAAAATCCATTTACAACAAAGTGCAAAATGTGAGTTGAAAGTAATGTTAGAAGTAGTAATATCTGCAAAACCTAATCATGTGTAAACCTAAATTACTTAGCTACAGCTTAATGATTGCCTTGGTCCTGCAGCTTTTATCTTTTTTGTGCACTGTATTGTTGCTTGTTTTTCTTTATATGTCTTTGTTCAGTTAAGGTATCATTATTTATTTATTAATTATTCATATTTTTTGTTTTTTGTTTGTTTTTTTCACTTGCTAATGAGACTTGAGATGGAAATTAGGCATATGGCTATAATTTCTCATATTTACATGTAAATGTTCATTAATACAAACTGTCCCGTTTTAAAAATAAATCAATAATGAGCTTTATCTGTCTAGTCATTTACCTGCTTGGACTGAGTTGAGCAGCTTTGGGGTAGTTCTCATCTAACTGGTGCAGCATCTCCTGGCACTCAGTGTAGGAAAAGGGGTAGCAGAAGGAAAAGAAGGTGGTCGCCCCCCTCACCTCTAAGAACCGGTGAGTGAATGAGAGGATGAACTGGTTATCTACAATCTGGTGAGAAAAAGACAAGAGTACATACATGACAGATGTCTCATCTCATGTCGTCATTTGAACCTGTTTTATCCTCACTAGGGTCGGGGGGGGGTCACTGGGGGCCTAATCCAGCTACCATGGGTGAAGGCGGGGTACACCCTGTATGAGTCTCCAGTTCATCTCAGGACTGAACATATATAGACAAACACTCACTTTCCCAACTATGGGCAATTTAGATTACCCAATTAACCTATCAGTGCATGTGTTTGGAAGGTGGGAGGAAACCGGAGTACCCGGAGAAAACCCACGCAGACATGGGGAGAACATGCAAACTCCACACCGAATGGTCTGGTGTGGGAATGGAACCAGGGTCCTTCTTGCTGTGAGGCACAAGTGCTAACCACTGAACCACACAAAAGATGTAACAAAATAAATCTAAATACGCAGGCTCACAGTCCATATCTTATCAAACAACATGCCCTTATTTATAATATAAATATTATTTATCTAATAACTTCCACCATAATACTTATATATACCTCAGATGTAGGTCTGTCACGGATCCTCTCCCATCGCGTCTTGCCTGGTAAAGTGCGTACAAGTGGAGCCATTCCCTGGCTATAAAGCTTTCTCTGGTTGTTCATATTCATCACATTGATTTTCAGTAACTTTCCAGGTGCTGCGCCTCGTACACTGAAGAAAAACCATGATCTAAAACATAAAAAACATATTTTAATACCTTGAGTTATGTAGCTCACGATACTGCCCAATTAACTACACAGTTATCTGGGATTAGTCCTGCAAAACATATGTGAGCCATTATGGTTGAAACTATGTAAATACAACCCAGTGAAAGTTTATAGTTACCTGTTTCCATTTTCATGTTCTGTTCCAGCACAATCTGGCTGTGTCCACACATTGAACTCATAGTCAGGGGTGAGGTTTGAACCTGATGCCGCACCCCCATTAGAAGCTGCATCAGAAGGAGGACTGGAGCTCCCCTTCTCCACCTTCTCCACACGTGCCAAATTCCCTGAGTCAAACTTTGAGCTGAACACAATATTACCAAAGCGAGCCTCCATTGTTCTTTACTCTAGTCTTTTCAGTTTTCTCTCTGCAGGTCTTTAATAAAATGCCAGTCAGCAGCCTGACACAGACAGCCTGTAGAGAGATAAACACAATAATATTTACACTGAGACAGAATGAAAACACCCACTGCTGATTATGCAGTGAGAACAAAACTAGAAAAAGATTTAGGTGTCCTAATATCTGACTTGAAATCTATGATAAAACTTCAGGGCAAAGACTAAAAACTCCACTATTAAATCCTGTACCCTAAAAATAATTACTCTGCTCTCCTTTGACCATGACATAACAGACAGAATACGGGTAGAAAACAATTATTGTGCATGGCTGTCACTGTATAATTATAACCCTATGCAGTCTATCAACACAAGGAATAATAGTGACAACCTGTGGCAATTTGAGGAAATACATCTATGTGCAAACTAGATACATCATCTTTAAAAAAACGATTAAATATTGCATTATTTAACGTGATCACTGCATTAGTAGTGGCATCTAAATGTTTGCACGACTTATCATTCTTTTTTTAATTCCAAAAAGCCTGTACTTTTGCTGTGCAACATGAAGATCCCATCGTTTGATTTCAGTAACAGAGCAATAACAAAAACAGCTGATCAGTAAATCAGATGCATAGTTAGCCATGGTAAAGGCTCATTTCCTATTGTAATACCCGGTCCTCAAAGCGACACTGTCTAAGATTTTTTGAATAAACTACTGGTAGCTAATATTGACAACAATGCTAGCCTCGGTGGTCAATGTCATACTGATTATGTTGCTAGCGTACGTTTGAAGGCTGAGGCTAACTTAGCTGTCGAACTAGCGGTCTTCGACAGCCTTACACAAATATACAGTCATTACTCAGTGCATTATCAACCTCTGTGTGCCCTGCATCATAACGACTTCAAGAGACGGAGAGTTTTCAGTCTTACTTTGCTATTTTCGATCGAGGTCCATTTTTGTTTTCAGCGTCCTCCTCAGTTCTCAATTCATTGCTCTGAGTGTTGCGTTCAAGAGCTTCCGTAAAAGTGGGTACTCACTGGAAATTTCCCTCGCGCTATACCATAATCTACTGTTACGGAAATGTAACGGGAAACAAAGATTTAAATATTTTCTGGGAAAATAAAAACTCTATAGGATATTTATCAACTCATTATTTAGTAAAGCATACGAGTTTAGCATCATTATAGCGTGATATTCAGAATAGCATACGAATTAAGTTAGTTATATTGTAATTTTATGCAATTATGCAATAAAAAGCTACAATTCAGAGATCCGGGGTGTGCATGTTGAAAATCAATATTAATGAATTAATTAACACTGAGAAGAAAATACAATGTGTCGACGAAGCGTTTCAATTATGTATTACAGATTTTTTTAAACTTTCGCTGTTGCCATTAACAAATCATGAGACACCGCTCTTCTGGAGATCAGACAGAATTACTTTTCATGTTTTCTTTATTTTTTATCTGAAACATAGGTCTTCTGTCTTTACCTACAAACGTTTACAATCAGATGAATGTTTTATTACCTTTATGCCAATCTCACATCCTCTTTCCTCCCCCATAGAATTAAATCAACCAAGACACAAATATCTGTTATACGCTTTGCAATGAAAAAGTCCTCCTCTCCCATTGAATAATCTTCTCTCACAAATATCGAACTCGTGTCTACTGCCAAGCACACTTTTAATATCGTTGTATTTTAGGCCAAGATAAAAACAAAACTCTACTATCGAGTCTAAACCATTTTGCAGAGTCTCGCGATATCTTACAAAACTACTGCGAGATCTCGGTTATTTTTTTGCGGCTCCACATGATCGCAAATGTAGCAAAAAAAGAAAGGGTGCCTGTTTTAGAGGAGGTTGATCTTTAACCATGTGGCTTGAACCAGATATTTTATTCTGAATAGGATACTTTAAACCAAGGCCGAAGGTCCATACCAATATTTGGATGTTTGTAAAATGTCCATACCAATTTTTGGATGGGAAATTACATGACATTTGGTAAACAAAATGTTATTGTATTTTCCTGAGTATAAGATGCACTTAAAATACTTTAAGAGTTTTTATCTACTAATTTTCACTTTTAATCTAATATTTTTCATTCTTATCTAATAATTTTGAGTTTTTATCTAATAATTTTCACTTTTTACCTAATAATTGTCACTTTTTATCTAATAATTTTCACTTTTTAACTCATGATTTTGACTTTTTATCGAATAATTTAGACTTTTTCTCTAATAATTTTGACTTTTTATCTAATATTTTTCATTTTTTATCTAATAATTTTTACATTTTATCTAATAATTTAGACTTTTTATCTCGCAATTTTCACTTTTTATCGAATAATTTTCACTTTTTATTTCATAATGTTGACTTTTATCTAATAATTTTCACTTTTTATTTCCTAATTTTGACTTTTTTCTAATAATTTTCCCTTTTTATTTCATGATTCTGACTTTATATCTCGTAATTTTCACATTTTACCTAATAATTTTCACTTTTATCAAATAATTTCCACTTTTTATCTAATAAATTTCACTTTTTACCTAACAATTTTCACTTTTTATCTAATAATTGTCACTTTTTAATTAATAATTTAAACATTTTGTCTAATAAATTTGACTTCACTTAATGCACTTTATAATCCAGTGCACCTTATATATGAAGAACCTAAAAAATAGCATGTTAAAGATGTTATTTTAATTATTTTAGCTGTGTTCTTATCTATTTATTTTTGCTGTCTCTCGGGGGGAAGTTGTCAAATTATGTCCCCACCAATGTCAACATCATGATTACTCCTATGCCTGAAGGTGTTTATTTAAATAATTATTTAAAGGTGTATTTATTTATTTAATGTTGGTACTTTTAGTCCTTTGTAGTACATGAAATCCGGTTGCCTGCACATCTTCATTCCATAAACCATTACGTAACATCAGAAAGAAAAAAAACGCTTATTGTTGTCTGATTAATACTTTTGATTTTCACCATTTGAGAAACAATAACAATTGAGTAGAGATGCTTTTCAATTTGAAAACCTAGGATTCATGGTAGTTTTCACAAATGTGTGTGTGTGACTTGTACTTGAGGAATTCATAAACCAAGGGACAATCCGTCTGATTGTTGCCCTATCAAATATCAAATATTTGGGTCCAGGAGCAATCTCATTTATCTGTCACTGGGGAAAAACTGGTCAAACAGGATTAATAAGGGGTAACCTGGACAAATATACAAAGGTGGTCAAAGTACTCACTTTCTGAAGTACAGCTACTTATGTGGAAAAGTAGAAGTACTGATTCAAGTCCTTTACCTGAGTAAAAGTACAAAAAAAAAAAAACTAAACTAAAAAAAGTACAAATTCTCTTATTCTTAACTTATTTATTTATTTTTGCTTTGAATGAAATAATACTTATTTAAGATGGGAAAAAAACTGAAAACGTTTAAAAAAATATATATCCCAAAATAATGTCTTTAAAAGTCAGTTACTGTGTAGATGATGTGTTTTATTGGGTCATGTTACTCAGTTTAGTGGGTATGGACAGGACATTTAGGAAACCTTAAAAGACAGAAATAGGAGAGTTAAAAAAAAAATAAAAAAATTATGAGATAATAAAAGTCAAAATTGTGAGATGAAAACTCAAAATTACGAGAAAAAAAGTCAGAATTTTGAGATTAAAATCAGAATTATAGATAAGAAATGGATAAGTATGATATAAAAAAGTTAAAATTATGATATAGCCAGTCACAATTTTTGATTTATGACTTATTTTTCATACTGTCACAATTGTCTACAGTAGTTTGAGTCTATTCTGATAATGTAAAGAGTATAAAGTACATATATTTATATAAATGTAAAGCGTATAAAGTACAGATATTAATATAAATGTAAAGAGTATAAAGTACAAATATTTACAGACTTTAAAGTAAGTTTTCATAATTGTATCATAGTGATGTGCAGTGTTTTCATTCTTCAAAGACCCATGGTAGATGACTGAGCTCTTTTTTCTTGTCAGTATCACTTCAGTTCATCTCGCAGCACAGGTGTGTCAGAGGGAGTTCTGCAGTTCTGCACACACTGGAGTCAGTATGAGAATATGCAGCTACACAGAGACATCATGTACTCTCTGTGTCTCTTTCTCTATTTTTTCCTATGGAACAAAGGAGCAGGAGCATCTGACCTTACCATGCCTTTCATGGAATGCCTGGATCAAAAACATCTGGTGTGTCTCAAGTGGAGCTTCGATGGTCTGAAAGGAACCATTACATTCAAATTGATGGTCAACACTACAGGCTGGATCAGCTTTGGCTTCAGTCCAAATGGAGGGATGGCAGGGTCTGATATTGTTATAGGTGGAGTTGGGCCCGATGGAAAGTATTTCACAGTAAGCTCAAATGAATATAAAATGCCTATATAAAGCAAAATGTATTTGTTTTTAGATTTTACATGTTCATATGCAGAGGTGTAAAGTGTAAGTAAAAGTACTTCATTACTGTACTTAAGTAGGGTTTTTTTAGGTATCTCTACTTTACTTGAGTATTTCTTTTTCTGGCAACTTTTTACTTTTACTCCCTACATTTTTGCATAAATATCTGTACTTTATACTCATTCCATTCGCAGAATAGACTCATTACTTTTACAAACTAAACAGATGTGACAGTATGAAAAACCAGTCACTTCAGAGAGAATTTTATATATTATAGTTATATGACTATTATCTCATAATTTTGACTTTTTATCTTAAAATCATGCGTCTTTATCTCATATTTCTATATATATTTTTTAAATCTCATTACTTTTTATCTCAATTGTGACTTTTCTTCCATCATTTTCCTAAATTTCCTGCCCATATCTACAAAACTGAGTAACTGTGACTTGATCAAACACATTATCCACACAGTAACTCACTTTCAAAGGCTTTATTTTAGATACGTTTGAAACTTTTCTGATTTCTGAAATATGATTGCGTTCATGACCAAAAAAGCTGTTTTACTTTTTATTTTTGTACTTTATTACAATTGAGAAGTTGTACTTTTAAAAAAAAAAAAAACTTTTACTTAAGTAGAGGAATTGAATCAGTACTTCTACTTTTACCAGAGTATTTTTTCACACAAGTAGCTGTACTTCTACTTAAGTACAGAATGTGAGTATTTTGAACACCTCTGTTCATATGCAAATATAACAGCGTTTCTGTAACACTGGTCTACAATAAAAAAATAAAAAAATAAATTAGAAACTACCTGCTTCAGACATTAAATGTGCTAATTCATCCATACTTTAATAAGATGAATCAAAAAACAAATGACAAAAGTGCTGGTTAGCTCATGTTTTTAATATATATCATCATGTGTTATTCCACATATATGGTGTTTTATGTACATCTATACAATGGATTTGTACATATTTCACTAGAAAGAACCTGTAAAGTGAATGGATCACAATGTTAAGACAGTGTTTTGAAGTAGATCTGAGACTAATATTCTTTGTTGTTTTTGTTAATTCTAAGAATTTCACATTTTGACCCAAGACTTATCATGGAAGCTTGAACCAACCAGCATTTAAGACTTGAGTTTTCTTTATCACTAACACACATGTGGTAAAGTTTCATTAGTTCTATTCCGGAAGCATTTTGCCAGTAATTATTTGTCTTTTTCTCATCATAGGATCGTTATGCCAAGGGAAATGGTGAACCTTTAATAGATGAGCAGCAGAGCTATACACTACTGGATTTGAGTGAGAGTGATGGTCAAACCTCCATGATAGTTCAGAGGTCGATTCAGGCGTGTGATGACCAGGACTTCCATATCACTGTAAGACATTTATGTATTCTGCACACCTCATCAAATGTATGGATTGAGTTATTTGTTTTTTGTTTTATTTTTTTATCAAGAAGTAGAATGTGTTATAATGACATTTGCAAAAACTTTTTTGTGTGGAGTTTGGATGTTCTGGGTACACTGGCTTCTACCCACCATCCAAACACATGCACTGATTGGTTCATTGGTTCATTCACCCATAGGTGTGAATGTGAACGTGGTTGTTTGTCTCTGTGTCAGCCCTACAGTGAAATGGTGTACCCCACCTTCATTCATAAGTATCTGGAATAGACTCTTTTCTTAACCTCATTCTAATGAGGATAACGGCTCAGGTTTAGTTAATGAATGAATGAATGAGTGATGAATGTTATTTGCAAAATAGTCAAATAAATCTTCCAATTTTCTTTTACATGCTGGAGGTAATAATACCATACAGTATTCCGGAAGTAAATGATAAGTAGCTTTTTTGTTAAACGGTTTCTTCACTGTTGCAAGTCATTACTGTTCCACCATATTTTATTGTTTTATTTTAATTTAATACTTTATTTTGTGGGCGGCATGGTGGTGCAGTGAGTAGCACAAGAGCTAGACTGAATTAAGATTTCAGGCCGGGAATATCTCGTAGCATCCAGGCCAATTCCAGCACCCCGGATGCAGAAAAAATTATTTCCTTATAGCAATTAAAGCAATACTATTATGTTGGCTGTGACACAACACCACACTATTAAACAAATGCATGACAACAGCTCAGTACAGTACAGTATGTTTCTCTCATCCTCTCCCTGCCCTCACCATACTGTATTTGCTTTTGTCTAAGCTACATGGTATGTGTTATTAAGAACAGGTTTGTATTATTTTGTCAGCAAACTTTTTAGATGCCATCTTAGTATAGTTAATAGCAATGTTAAAGTGAAAAGGTCAACAACCTATCCTATAGCTGAAGTCTAAAAATCTTTCCAATGATCATGAACGATAATTAAAACTGCAAACAGTCTCAAAGGCCTTTGAGACTGGCGACCGCCTCCCCTGGCGACCGCCTCCCCACACGAAGTCCGAGTCAAATTTCAGCCAAATCGGTGTTTGTATGCCCAGTCTACAGCGATTTTAGTAAAGGCGAGTTTGTAGGGGGCGCTTTCGAGCAAAATCGCAATTTCTATTGATAAACTGGTGCAGGACCCAGAGATAGACTTCCGAGTCAAATTTCAGCCAAATTGATCTACAGTACTTGTACTTTTACCAGAGTATTTTTTTAACACATGTAGCTGTACTTCTACTTAAGTACAGAATGTGAGTATTTTGACCACCTCTGATTGTATATCTATATATGTTCAGCCCTGGGATGAACTGGAGACTCATACAGGGTGTACCCCGCCTTCGCCCATTGTAGCTGGATTAGGTCCCCACAGACCCGTGCGACCCTAGTGAGAATAAAGCGGGTTCAGATGACGAGACAAGACTTAATTTGTGACCTGCCACCACGAAACCAGGCATAAGTTGTGCTGAGCCGTTCAGAGCTACAGCCAAATTTAGGCTGGAAGGCGATTTCTTATTTGTGTTTACATTTTATCAAAAAACGGTACCTTAACACCTCTATGTTCAGTTCCTGTGGTCATTACATTGAAATCGAATCAATAACGGTGTTTATTGAGTCAATTATTTAAGCGGCGACAAAAGTGCAGGGATTGCTGAGCAAAGACAAAGCCGACTTCCACCTCTTTTCGCCGAACAAACCGATCTCTGTTCCGTGGGTAAACACCCAAGTGTTCGGTACGAGGTAAAAGTCTATATTGAATGTTCTGTCCAATTGCGTAAGCCAAATGTGTCAGGATCGGGGTGAGGTGAGTGAGGACTCCAATGCACAGTGCTGAAGGGAAAAAGAATTTAATGACAAACTAAGAAACATAAAGACAAGACAGACAAAACCAAACCAAAACCTGGGAACAAACGGCCAGAGTCCATGGTGATGATGATGAATGTCCGGATTATGGTGACTGAGGAGATGGTGAAAGTGTCCGGGTTATGGAGGTGACAATACTGAATGGTCCCGCACTGGCAACTGCAAGCCTTACTGCTTTTATAGCCACAGATGAGGAACGGCTTGCAGCTGCGCAGTGCGGGACCAGGTGAGTGTGGAGATGACTGGGGGAAAGGTCACTGGAGCAGAGGTCATGACAAAATGATTATAATACGTCACACATCTGTCCTATTATTATAATATATAAAACTTCTGTGACATGTCCATCAGTGTCCTTTAACATCTGTGAATAATTTGGGTCATTCGGATACAAATTATTATGTGTTGCTAAGGACTTCCTACCCCAAAACAGTCCAAAACTTTGACGGACAATATCTAAAAAATATGCAAATTGCAAAATATGTCCAAATGTGAATATTAAAATTACCATAACTTTGGTTCTACTTGTGATAGAAACATAATTTTTTCACCATCTTAAACCTTAGTTTTCACTCTACCAAGCTACACATATAACTCAGTTTTGATTTCCAGACACTTATGCCTGGTTTTGTGGTGGTGGGTCACATTTCATGTTTTCTTCATCTATGGATGGAAGCTCAGGAGAACTCTTAAGTTGAGAGAACTTGAATATCACTATGGATTGGTCTTTAAGATAAGAAAAAACTAAATTGTATGGAATCTATTGAGCTTTTGCTGTTACATAGAAATTGTGACATACAAACATGCATACATTTTTGGTCACCAAAGCTGGGTGCTCTTTATGTAGACAGTACATGAACTATCAGACAATCTCTCATGCCTCACTTCCACTAGAATACACTTTTTTTGTTGTTACTATTATTATAGTATCACATTTGTTGACTAAGATTGCAATGTCTTTTACAGGATCAACCCATCAAGATAATCTATGCCTATGGAACAACAGATAAGATTGAATACCATGGAGCACGCAGAGGCACAAAGGAGGTCAACCTCCTGAACTACAGATATCAATCACCTACACCCAGTGATAAATATCTGAGTGCCACAGTGGGCAACGTAAGAAAAACAGACAATTATGACAGTGACACCCATGTTTTTGCTGGTAACAATGTACAATGCCTTCATTTTTTACTTTTTCCAGATTACTGTCCCTCCTCAGAAGACCTACTACCACTGCAAATACATGACATTTCCAACCTTTAATAAAAAACATCACATATATCAGGTAATTGCCTTTTTCACATTTGACTCACTACTCTTGATATTGATTACAGATTATTTTCATGGTTTCCACATATCTGAAACAGAGTAATTTGTATTTGAATGTTACTATTGTATTTCATTTTCTTCCTGCATTCATCATCCTTTCAATCTTCTACTTTGCCACAGATTGAACCAGTGATTGAGAACCCTGATCTTGTTCATCACTTACTGTTGTATAGCTGCCCCCCCTCTGTGAACCAAACCTTCGAAACCCCATGCGATTTGATGGAAACAGAGAAGTTTTGCATGTCAGTGGTGGCCGGATGGGCAGTGGGAGGAGGGGTCAGGAAGAATTACGTTTCTAGACACTATTTCTTGTTCATTTCCAAAGTATTTAATAACCTTTGCTGACTTTTGATCATGTCTTTCCTTCATCACAACTACAGGTATTTAACTTGCCAGATCAGGCAGGTGTTCCTATTGGAGGTGGGAGCAGTGACACTTACTATATGCTGCAAATCCATTACAATAATCCAAACAATGAAAAAGGTCTGTATGGTTGTATTTTATTCTGCATACACGTTTATGTTTATTAAGTAAGGGTATTAAAGCAGATACAGTCCATGAAGATTTTTTGTTAGAAATCAGGTATTTATTTATTTTTAATTATTTGATATAGGGCAACATTTACAGACTTCTGCCTCTCTGTATAGGCAGGACGGACAGCTCAGGACTCAGGTTGCACTACACCGACAAACTACGGAAGTATGATGTTGGTGTCTTGTCCACTGGTGTGGTGAGAGTTGAAAATATAACATACGACATACCTCCAGGGGCCACTCAATTCCATACTTATGGTACATGTGATACTGCTCTGTTTTCTAAGGTATTTGTTGGTTTTTGTTTAAATTCCAAATTATTGGAGATAAGTAAAGATGATGTTTGTTCATTATAACCATTGCTTTCAACCACTAGTTTGTAGATCCTATGCCTGATCTGCAAGTGTTTGCTGTGATGTTACATACGCACTTAGCTGGGAGGAAAGTCAGAGTTGGCCAATTCAGGTAAAAAAAAAATATATATATATTGTGCAACTAACAATACATCAAAACATACAATTAAATATTCATTAGAAAATAAAGTTTATTTAAAATTAGACAAGTTTTAGGGTAGTTTTGGGTTTAGAATCATATCTTCTAATGCAGGGATGTCAAATTCATTTTAGTTCAGGGGAAACATAGAGCCTGATATGACCTGAAGTGGGCCGGACCAGTCAAATAATAACAATGATAGAAATAAAATGTTAATATTTTCAGTTTCCTTAAATAACATGAACAACTGGGGGTAAAACATACAAAAGGGTAATGTTAATAATATTCTACTTGAGTTCATCATTTACACATGTGCATTACAATGTATATTACAATAACACGTACACAAAACATTTAGTAAAATGACATTTATTTCTCTTAAGACATTTTAGGTGGTTCATATTTATTGTAAAAGGATAGTTTGAAATTGTCAATATTTTCACGTCATTTTACTTTTTTATACTAAAACAAAGAACATGTGCAGTTTTAATTATTTATTTCTTATCATGACAATATTTTACTACTCTGATCCACTGTATCCTACTGTAACCTAAGTATAACTTGGAAGTGATTTTGACACCAACTTCAGTCTAATTTTTGCATTTCACAAATTTGGACCCTTTGACAGGCCGGATTTGGCCCCCGGGACTTATGTTTGACACCTGTGTTCGAATGGTTTCAAGCCTATTATGGGCTCATTTTTATCTGTTAAACACTGTTTTTTTCTTATATGTGTTCTTCTATTTGTAGACAGGAAAAACAAATCAGCTTCATGGGTGTGAATAAGAACTATAACTTTAAAATGCAGAAGATTATCAGTTTGGGCCAAACTGAGACCATTAAAAAGGTACAGCTCATTAAGATGCACAGCGTGTATTTTTAATTTCACGACACAAGAAAATATATACATTAATGCTAACCTGTTAAATACATTAATTAATGATTGAATGAATGAATTGGTTGTTTGCTTTATGGTAGTAAGAGTCACTTTTATCTATAGTATTACTATTTTACAATAATTTTTTTTTATAGCAATTAGTTGTTTTGGACTGTCATGTACAATACAACAGTCGAATAGCTCTTGAATGTATTGTTTATTTTTTTGCTTGTTTTATACCACAGGATGATACTATTCAAGTAGAGTGCACCTATAATACTGTTAATCGTACAGGAGTGACTAAGGTTGGTTAAATATTAATGAACAGTTTTTATAATGCAAGTAATAGCTTTTTTTTTTTTAATAAATCTGGATTCTTTGTAAATACTGTGAAGAGAAAAAAAAATCATTAAAAATCTTAAACATCTATTTTGTTTTATTTTTCAGATGGGGCGGGGAACAAGTGATGAGATGTGTCTTGCCTTCCTATTATACTACCCTGCAATTAAAATTTCAACATGTATTAGCCATCCAAATACATATCTATTGCAGGGCACAAGCAACCAGTATGTTCCGATGTAGTCCTGAACTCAGTCTAGAATCAGATGTTGTTTATAGTTTATACATATGGTTTATCCTTAACTAATTTAATACAGATTGCTTCATGCCTCTATCTTCAACAGGGCATCCGAAATCTTATCTTTAAGTCAGGAGGAAATTGTTGCGTATGAGACTGTACTTAAGACCCTTCCACAATTTCAAATCATCTTGACTAATGAGGTAAGCATTAATTGTGTGTTAGTGGTAGACTATAGAATTATTTGTTTAACACCAAACTAATATTTTCTATTAACAATGTATGTAATTCCATCAAATCAGGTGTCTGATCAGTATCTGTCTTATGATGTGAGTGGTTGATGAAGTAAAAAATTTAATAAATAAATAAATAATAATAATAATAAGTAAAATAAATAACAACAAGGCAGTCACAGACAGCAGACCTCTGCGAAGGTTTGAATTTTCATTCACACTTGACGTGATGGAGCCGTAGGTGTTGACCCATCTGATGTCTGAAGGTGAGACGATGTGAACGCAATAGAATGTGAGATTCTATCTTGTCTGAATCTTGAGATATTACCACTGATGTGTTTTAGATGTTGGCCTTTAGTGTGACCTTTGACCTGTATTGCTCAAAATCTAATGGGTTCTTCCTTGACCCATTATCTATCATTCCTGAAAGTTCCATCAAAATCCGTTCAGAACTTTTTGCTTAATCCTGCGGACGGACGGACAGACAGACACACAGACAGACAGACAGACAGACTCAAATTTAATACCTTAAAGTAACTACAAATGCACCCAGGGAGTGCACACTCTATTCACCAAGGCAACCCCCCCCACACACTGATCGACATCAAACGTGCCAGTATCAATATTTCCTGAAGATTTCAGCAAAATCTGTCCAGAATTTTTTGAGTTACGTTACTACGAATCACACACGTGCCCACCTCATACCACAATGGATCACCACCAACATTTAATCACCAGTATCAACATTTGCTGAAAATTTCAGTCAAATCCATCCATAACTTTTTAAATTATGTTGCTAATACACACACACACACACACACACACACACACACACACACACACACACACACACACACACACACACACGCACGCACAACATAACTCCACCAGTTCCTTGGCAGAGTAATGAACTTTTTTTGCATCGGTACAGGCTGAAAGCAGAGTGGGTACTATTTATGTCATTGTAAATTAGGGTTAGGGTTAGGGTTAGTGGGCGGGGCTCCAAGCATCTGCCTGTGTATCTCTAGAGCTGGATTACAAAAACAAGAATAAAACAAAAGTAGTGTTTCGCAAACACAATTCAAACAATAGTGAAGTAAAAGTCAACCATACTCCTCCATAAATGTACTTATGTAAAGAACAGATACATAATTTATTTAACTTAAATAAAGTAAAAATGTACTTTTACTTCGTTACATTCTGCCACTGATAAAAAATATGAAGGCAGATTTGTGTGTTTTTTTTTGTACTTCAAAAATGTACATTATCTCTCTTTCTTCACAGAATCAGCATGTGATAGATAAAAATGGCAAGATCAGAGATATGATGAAAACACCCTCCATTAGTTGTCAGAGCGACAGTCCCTTCAACAGATCAAGCAGACTTGGTGCTTCCTTGGTTCTAAACACAGCAGGACCCACACTGTTGCTGCTGTGGAGTGTGATCATGTGAAGTGGTTCCAGTTCATTTTTTATCAGTTCATATAGTTGGCATTTTGCTTATTTCATATTCTGTTAGCTCTTCATTCTTATAATACTTGTTAATCACTGATCACTTGTGAGATACAGTCTTGGTAAAAAGGTCTTCCGACAGCTTTAAAATTTAGCAGAATATTAAATATAATCATGAAATATTTGCGGAAAAATATTTTTTTGTTTTTCCAAAAATGTGACTGCACAAACAGATGCAAATGATCATTTTTTGTTTGTTTGTTTATTGTTTATAAGAGAGAGAGGAAAAAAAGTAAATAATAGACAGTTCCAACATGTTATGTCCTGGATGCTTTTGTCTCAGACGTTTTTCTGCTGACATGTACAGTGTTAACCTTGTGACAGAACAGAGAAGGGGTTTGGAAAAGGGAATGTTTTCAATGACTTAAGAATCATTCTTAATATAATATATCACAAATCCATGGGGTGTCCAAAAACTTTTTCCAGGGTTGTATATGATATATGATTTAGTACCAGTTGTAAATTTCTTTATATATTGCATGATTATTCCAATTATGATTATAATTATGATTATAAAATTTCACTGAATGTGCACTATGGTGGATATTTGTGACAATAAAGTGATTATTATTATTATTTTGTTTTGTTTTATTTTATTTTATTCTATTCAAACTGTTAAATCTACATTTTTAAAATGTTAAATTTACATGCTAATAAATGTGTTTAGGTTTTATATGTTTTTACAGGATTATTCTGGCAATCACAGCTGCCAGTTTTTTTTCCCCATAAAAACAACAGGATTTTTTTGTTGTTGTTGTTTGGTCACAGAGGGGTTCCAGATGAAAGTATCGGTAATATCCACTCTAGTGATAGATGTGATAAGCTTTAGCTCTTTGTTCATGGAGAAAAAAGGAGGCTGCATCTTGTTGCATTTTTGACACCTTAAGAAAAGTTGATTTAAAAGTATTTAATTTTCCTCTGCTGGAGTCAGGAGTCGCCCCTCATTGAACTTCCAGACATGACTCCAGTCCACATTCACTCTGATCCTGGTCTGAGACAAAGGTGGTAAAAGTACTCCTATTCTGTACTTAACTAGAAGAAAATATACTCTGGTAAAAAGTAGAAATACTGAGTCAACACCTTCCTTTCATTCAGTAAAAATAAAAAAAATACAAACTCTCAATTGTAATAAAGTAAAAAAGTAAAACTATAATTTTTTTCCATGAAATGATACTTATTTAACCAGGAAAAATCATAAACCTTTCAAAAGTATACAAAAATAAAGTCTTTAAAAGTGAATTACTGTGTAGTCCATGTGTGTGATTGGGTCATGGTACTCAGTTTTGTGGGTATTGGCAGCAAATGTAGGAAAAATAAAGAGAGGGGGGGGGGGTCACTGAGAAAAAAAAGTCATAAATATGAGATAAAAAAAATCAATAATTATGAGAATAAAAGTAAAGTCCAAATTATGAGATAAAAGTCATAAATATGAGATACAAAATGCATAATTATGAGACAAAAAGTCACAATCATGAGATAAAAATCATAATTATAAAATAAAAAGTCACAGTTTCTCATTTTCCTTCTAAAGTCATTTATTTTTTCGTACTGTCACATCTGTTTAGTTCGAAAAAGTAACAAGTCTATTCTGAGAACGGAAGGAGTATAAAGTACAGATAATTATGAAAAAAAAAATGTAGGGAATAAAAGTAAAAAGTTTGCAGAAAAATAAATACTCAAATAAACTACAGATACCTAAAAAAAAAAATCTACTTAAGTACAGTAACAAAGTTGTACTTCTCTTACTTTTTTCCCCAACTGGGAGATTCACTGTCGATTTATAGATGAATATTGTGTATTTCAAAAAAGTTACCACAAGAGGGCAATAAAGCTTTTCTGCTGGTGTTTTCTGCCACTGACCCACACAAAAACACCATTCCAATAGTATTCACTTGGCGGCAGCAAAGCCTAGAGTAAACCACTTCCACAGTTACCTTCAGTAATCTCTTCACACAATGACTGGGTCTTCCAGGAAAGAAAGAAATACAAACATTTTTCCTCCTCTCACATGTAATTGTGTTGTTTAGTCGACAAGACAGTAGGAGTTACATCCTGAATAATGCTTTTATATCAATCTTTGGGTATTTGTTGGAATGGTGTATTAGGTGTATTAGAGATAGTTTGCTATAGGAATGAAGAAAAAAAAAAACATAATAGATTTTTGTGTTCTGCTTGATCATTTTCCTGGAAGTGCTGTACCCACCAGATAATGTTTAGGCATTTGACCTCTTTGCAGCGATGCTTTTAAGTCATCTCCTGTCTTTGATTAACTATAATTAATGACAGAGAGAAACAAACAGCACTTTAATAATGAACAATAATTGATTGTTGCCCTTTTTGCATGAATGAACTGACATTGTTTCCTTTCCCACAGAACAGTCATCATAACATATTCCAGAACATTCATTGTCATTATACGTACACATGACTAAATTATTTTTGACTAAAATATAAAACAATTTATAAGAATATGAGACACAACATGTCTCATATTGTCTCATTACATATGTTAAAAAAAATAGAATGGAATATTTAATCACTTTTTGTTGACTTTCAAAGTATTCATTGGCTATGTCAAATTTTTTTCCCGCTGCAATTTACTCTTTTTTTTATGATTCGTGATCTTAAGTTGCCAAGTAATTACATTAACTGGGACTTTGTTAATGAACCAGTTTTCTCATCAACAAAAAAAACCCCATAAACATAATGCAGTTGTCATAAATGGTCCGATAATTTAAAATGGGGTTGTAAATGCTGCAGGGTGAATGGGAATTGAATTGTAGGGTTGACCAGTTCATGACCTTTAAAATATTTAACTGTTGTGCACTATATTACTAAAAACGAGAAAATTAAGGAGATGCTTTTGTATGAAAAATAAAACTTGACCTTTAGCACTGATGACATTAATACTGTGATTTGTATTACAAAGGAAATGTAATGTATAGGGTTGGTGAACAGCAATAATTAGGTTTTGGTTGCATTTTCCAATGAAGGACTCTTGAAGAGGCTGTGATTTGCTTCAGCAACCGACCACATGTATGTTTTTATTTTCTTTGTTGTGTTCCAATAGTTCCATGGATAACTGGTAGATGCAAAATGTTCAGCCTACAGAGCAGTGTCATAATACGGCCTAGTTACAGGTTTTCTGTTGTTTGCATCCCAATCCGGTCAAAATTTCCCAAGACATAACTTGTAAGAACATGTATGTTGTTGCTAAGGAACAGCGTTTTTTTTTTTTTTTTTTTCTGTTTCCCCAGTAGGTGGTCTTTTTATGAATATCATTACATATCCCAATTCAGACAGGGTAGACATCATTATTCCTTCCAGACCATTTCTATTTTCACACTTAAACTTGGGAGGGACATTTATGCTAATATATTTCCTGACTCAGATCTTTAGATCTTTATATTTACTGATAAATGTAGTTGTGATGCAAAGTAATTGCTGACATTGAAGAAAAGCTGTAAACTGAGGTTCTGAACTTTTTAACAGTAAAATATAACAGCTAAATATTCACAGCAAAACACAAGCACTTTTCTTACATAGCAGGGACGACATACTTACATTTGTGTCTCATTAATCATGGACAACATTAGGACTTCATCCAGAGGTGTAACCACAGGAGGTCCAGTGTAGGGTAAGGGGCTCCCCTATAGTTGTGGCCCCTCTTACTCCCGCCGCGTGCACTCTGTGTGGGGCAAAGACTCAGGGCATGGCCCCCTGTCTTCCTGCTGGGCCTCCATCTGCTGTGGAGGTGGTTAGGTCCCCGGATTGATGGCAAAGCAATGAGTTTATGACATGTGTCGCAGTGAGTGACAGAGGGTCTTGTCCCAACTGGGCCTCCCGACGACCACAACTCTCACATTTGTAATCGGCACTACGCCAAGGCTAATGGAAGGAGTGATCCTCCTGCTGTGGAATGGGACTTGTAGTTTACAGCTGGCTGCTAATTCAGGACAAGGATCAAATCTCTCTGGTTTCAGGCTTAAGACTCTTGGTGGAGGACCGACAACAAGCATTAGGGAGCCTTACAGTATGTCTGAGCTGAAGATAGGATATGGGACAGGGGTCTCAAACATGCGGTCCGGGGGCCAAATGCCGCCCACCAAATGTTCCAATGCGGCCCCTGGGAGGAAAAGCATAATAACCTAAAAAAAAAAAGACTATATTTTCTTCTCACTTTTTTTCCTCTGTCTATAAAGGATCATAACTGCAAAATGTTTATCTTTGTTTTAGTGGAAAAATTAACATTACGTTATTGAATATTTACATTTACAAACTATCCTGTAACAATAAAATGTGAATAATTTGAACAAATATGAACGACTTGAAATGTCTAAAGAAAATTAAGTAGAATTTGACCCATTTTCTGCTTCCGTTAAAAAGAGTTTAGTGTCTTTGTGCAACTGATCCATAATACACATGAACAAATGATAAGTTCAGGCAGAATGTTGTTAAAATTGCTCTTATTCTCATTATGAAATGTCACTTTTTTTTCAGGTTATTCACATATTTTGCATTTGGATACTTTATATAACTATATATTTTCACAATATATGGGGGTGTGGGGGTTGCACTAAAACAAAGACAACATTTTTGAATTCTAATTATTTATTTATAGGTTACTATGCTATTATTTTACTGATTCGGTCCACTGGTGATCAAATCAGGCTGAATGTGGCCTCAGAAAAAAATGAGTTTGAGACCCCTGACGTAGGAGAATCTGTTCACAATTGATCTCACATGTATTAGCCTTCAATGCTGACTTGCTGATAGTTGCTCTGCTGCCAGTGAGCCTGTTACTCCTCCTTGTCTGAAGCCTTGTAAACCGGTGTGTGAAGTTCCCCGGTTGACCTAGCAGCATACTTTTCACGCACCTGTCAACATGCTGTTTCTTTCTACTTTGGTGGGTCCAAGTTAAAAAGAAATCTTGTCTTCATCTCCCACTCCTCTCCCACTTGCCCAAAACCGGATGATAAAAGCTAGAGTTTCACATCTGAGCAACTGCAGCAATACTACTGTACCTTCAAAGGGGAAGATGCCACATTGTGAGATGACAGGGTAATGATATGAAAGTGTTGTCTCCGTGCTGGTTGAGATCAGAGGAGGCCGGTAGATGTGTTCTGTTATGATGCTCAGAGTGATCTGACCAGCAGACAAGAGGTGTCATGGAGGACAGACTTGCTGTGTTTGTTTCTCACTAAAGTTCAGTGTAATGCATTTGGAAATGGCTGCCAAATTTAGGATTTTTCTTTCTTTCTTTTGGTTGCATATATTCTGGTTTTTTATTGCATTTGGATGATTTTACTATAATTCCAAGGGACGTGGAAAGTGTAAAAGAATGATGAATAGATTTTTAGCTAAGTGCATTTTAGGTATCGAAGTGAAAATAAAATATTGTGCATCAGTGGTGACATGTTTTACCAAGGGGTTATGTGTAGACTTGAGAGATCACTATTTGTCAATGTGCCCTTGTCTAAAAACTAGAACCTTCTGTGAGAAAATGTAATTCGTTCTTCACTTTTCATGCTAAATGAGTAGATGAAATTATTGCACTCATTAGCTGCAAAATTCCTTAACGTAATTCTCCTCTCATCATCTGAACCCACTTTATCCTCACTAGGGTCATGGGGGTCACTGGGGGCCTAATCCAGCTACAATGGGTGAAGGCGGGGTACACCCTGTATGAGTCTCCAGTTCATCTCAGGGCTGAACATATTATAAACAAACAATCACTCTCATATTTACACCTATGGACAATTTAGATTAACTAATTAACCTATCAGTGCATGTGTTTGGACGGTGGGAGGAAACTGGAGAAAACCCACGCAGACACGAGGAGAACATGCAAACTCCACACAGAAAGGTCTGGTGTGGGAATTGAACCAGGGTCCTTCTTGCTGTGAGGCACAAGTGTTAACCACTGCACTACACTAACACTTTCATTAATTTTTTAGGCATAGTTTATTTATTTTCCAACATAGGACCTTACATTTCTGTTTACTTAATATATACTGTACGGTATATATTATGGTAGAATGCTAAATGTGTACCACTTACAAAGTTACAACGAATATTATGGATTCAAATGTTTTCCTTTAATACATTTACATGTACAGACCAAACACAGTTATAATATTGAATTCAATTATCATTGGAGAGAAAATGCCACCTCCTCTGTTTATAATTCATTTCTGTTTTTGGCCTCCATGGTGATCATTTAAGAGAAAGGTGATATTTGCAGTTCCATGAACTTGTTGGTGTCACATCTCTTCACTGCTTGCTTTTCATTACAGAAAACATGCTAATTCAGTATCACCAAAAGAAAAGGCCCTAAACAGGATGGAAAACATCAGAGCATCATCTTTCCACTGCCAATATTTTATTTCTGTATAGTTGGTTTCCTTTAATGTATATAGTTATGCTTTGTTTTATTTTTATTTTTTTATTTTTTTATTACATATATAATTTTCATTGTGCCGAGTGGTAAAAATCTGAAAAGGTGAATAATGAAAAGTCTGTGGTTTTACTTTAAATACATGTTACTTACAGCACACCAGGAACACTTCACCTCCAGAACTATTTCTATGTAAATAAAATGGTGGCTCATTTGGTCCCACCTTTGTCATGACTCTATAACGCCTCTGCAGGTAATAATAAAACTACAATAAAAGTGGAATGCTATGTTAAAGGAAAACTTCTCACTCCACAACCAGCTTCAACTCTTCTGGGAAGGTTTTTCACAAGTTTTAGTTTAATTTTTCTCCCATACTTCCAGAAGCATTTGTGAGATCATACGGTGATGTTAGACAGAAGGCCTGGCTCTGAGTCTGTGCTCAAGTTCATCCCAAAAGTGTTGTATGGGAATAAAGGTCAGGACTCTGTTTAGGCTCGTCCAGTTCATCCACAGGAAACTGTCATCCATGTCTTCATGGTTCTGAAATCAAAAGCAAATGTCCACCTATCAGATCCATGTTTCTATAGGGAAAGTCCAACAATAATTCATCAATGGAATCCATTTCCTCTCAAATATGTCCATATTTAGGTTGAGCTTCACTGTCATCTGCTCCATTGTGTACAAATACACAGAAATACATATGATCAGGGGTGGTACGGTGGTGCACTTGTGCCTCAGAAGGACCCTGGTTCGATTCCAACACCAGACCTTTCTGTGTGGAGTTTGCATGTTCTCCCCGTGTGCGTGTGGGTTTTCGGTGGGTACTCCAGTTTCCTCCCACCATCCAAACACATGCACTGATAGGTTAATTGGTTCATCTAAATTACCCATAGGTGTGAATGTGAAAGTGATTGTTTGTCTATATATGTTCAGCCCTGAGATGAACTGGAGACTCATACAGGGTGTACCCCACCTTTGCCCATTGTAGCTGGATTAGGCCCCCAGTGACCCTAGTGAGGATGAAGCGGGTTCAGATGACGAGACAAGACATATAAACAGATCATCAGGATCATAACACTTAAATGTAGAAAGCAGTCAATGGCGGCAAAAAGGTGCCCCCATTGACTCACATTTTTCCCGTGATCTGTGTAACAGTGGTTAGTGTCGTATCAAAGTTTGTTAATCTTCTTCCTACAGTACATTCATATTAGCAAACTTGGAAGTGGACCTCTTTAGTTTTAGTAAGCAGCAGTGGCAAATACATTAGGATTTGCAGTCAGGGTCACATCTGTGTTAGCAGAAAATGTTGAGCTCAGAGCAAAATGCCAAGCCCATTGAAGTGCTCCCAATTTAAAAGCAACCTAAAGGATGTAATTGAGGCCTACGGACACCATAAGCACAACATGGAACAGCACCTGTTCCTGGATGGCATCCTGCCACAGCTCTCTGTCTGCCTGCTGTGGAGGCTAGCTACCCACTGATGAGGAATTAGAAAGTCATTAAGGAACACAAATATAGGATGGCACAGTCACAAACAACTAAATGTGGGTGTTAATTCATAGACTTAAGAGAAAAAAAAACATTTTTAATGAGATAATATTGATTCTATTAACATCCAGTTTCCATTTTAAAGATCTTTTTCTAATTATCTCAAAATAGCATGTCTTTTTTAAAATAATGTTGCAATTAAAGTATATGTGTTGTTCAAGTTCTAACATGTTAAAGTTTGCAGTTTACTTCAGAATTCTGTCATTTTTAATGGTGAAGCATAAAAGTGAACCACAAAAATTTTAAAGAACCCATCATGTCCCTCCCTTCTTACAGTCCACAGCACTGATGTGACCTGATAAAGAAACAAAATAGAAACACTATAAGACCATGTCCTTAAAGCCGTCCTCACTAAGCCCTTAGATTTGAGACACAGGATAAAAGAGAAACCATAAAGGATGAGAGGATGCTGTCAAAACTGCTGTCAATAAAACTTTCATCATTTGATTTTAACAATATGAGCCATTTACTCGGATCATGAAGGAAACAGTATATTTCTATTTCCCTGATGCCATCTGTCTGATGCTCACTGGCCACACTACAAGCACTTGCTGTTCCTAATTAAAGCTTCAAATGAAGTTGCAAATGAAGGTTTTTTTTAGGTGTCTGCACAGCTGGCAGCACTGACTCCAGAGGTTCAGCTGAGGGGCATTGAAGCTTGGGATTTATCAGAGACAGGTCAGGAATAACTATAGTAGTGATGGGACAGACTGTTTGACAGAAGTTTATCAGGTATAATGTGAAAAAACTAAAGTGATCTAAAATATTTAATGACTTCTGAATCACTAATCCTGTCAATAAATGCAAATAATTTGGATAAAATGCAGTTTTTCAGGTTTTCATCGTCATAAAATATGACCCATTTGGATTTTCAGAAGCTCCGTAGGGAATATAGAAACAACATTGATTCACCTGTAAAACTAATGTAATTTATTTAAAAAAAAAACAAAACAACTTTTTGTGTAAATAATTTTTTCTCATTTCTTTTTTTAATATAATAATCTTTGAATTTACTTTGAGCTTTTTAGAACATGTACATGATCAGTGAATAATATATAGGAAAAAAAATACCAGATTTTCACTGAAACATACAAAGTGGATATTATAAGTATAATTATAATAAATGGTGATGAATCACTTAGGAAATTCTAGTTGCTGAAAAACAAATGAATTGCAACAAGAACAACCGTAGGTCTGAAAGGGTTAATAATTTCTATCATTTGCTTTAAAGATGCACAAATATTCTACACTTACTGTAAGTACAGCCACATTCAGCACTCAAATAGAGTTGTCCATCTGATTCTGGACATCAACAGTGGCTCTTATTGCTGAAAAAGAACATAAAGACTTCAAATGATATGGTACTCCAAGGAGTGGGTCCACTGACACAGAATTAGTAAACGATTCCATGGGCTCATAGGATGTTTGAGATTTTACATCCAAATGAGTTTTATCTGACTGTAGGCCTTACAGCTGTGAATCATAAAGTGTCTACGTATCCCTGTGAAATCACCGTGGGGGCTCTGTCATAGTGGCCTTGTAGTTGTTCAATTATTCACCGTCCACGGAGCAGCTCCAGGACTGGTTTCACTTTGACATCGTCCCTGTAGTCTTGTGTCTCTGCTCTTCATTTTAAGCACATACCTATTTATATTTACATATGAAACCTGCACTAGACACTTATTATTGAAATTGTAGATGTAATGTATGACGTTTTCTTAATTCTACTAATGGAGTGTCTTAAATTAACCCAGTGTAATTTTCGTGACAGTTCCCAAAACCTTTTTTAATCTATATTTAACCTGTCTTAAGTCATTCATAACCAGTTATTGTACTGTAAAAAAAAATCCCATAGTTCTTAGGAGAAAAAAATGCCAGAACACATTTAAAGAGTAACATGTAGATTCAACATTTAAAAGACTGCAACGTCTGTAGGACACTTCAACATGTGAACAGTCGGACATAGGATTTGAACTACCAACTGTCTGTTTCTCAGATGATCCCCTCCACCAACTGAACCACAGTCACCCGTTACTTTGCATATTTAAAATCTTAAATTGTTAGATGTTTACATCTTCATTACTTTTTTATTTTTCTTTAAAAAAGCAAATAGGCTGTTATTATTCTGCCAAGGAACAGGATACTTATGTTTTTGCTGGTGTTTAACTGCCTGCCTGTCTGTCTGTCTATCTGTCTATCTGTCTGTTGCTGCACCCAACCTGTGGAATCAGCTGCCTTTGAATGTCAGACAGGCACCTACAGAACACTGTCCAATTTTAAAACTCGTTTTAAAACATATTTTTACTCCCTGGCCTTTGACTCAGTGGCTCATTCATTTTAGTTCTTTTATTGTATGATAATTTGTATTTTTATGCATTTATTTATTTATTTATTTTTTATCTATGTAGTTTTAGCACTTTTTATTGTATTTTTAGATGTATTTTATTGCCTTGTTCTCCTTTCTCTGTTTTGTGTTTTATGCCTTGTAGTCTGCAGTGCTTTGTGTCAGCTGTGTCTGTTTTAAAGCACTTTTATGAATAAAGATGAGATGGTATGGTATGGTATGGTATGGTATGGTATGGTATGGTATGGTATGGTATGGTATGGTATGGTGCGGTACGGTACGGTATATGGCATGGTATGGTATGGTATGGTATGGTATGGTATGGTATGGTATGGTATGGTATGGTGCGGTACGGTATATGGCATGGCATGGTATGGTATGGTATGGTATGGTGCGGTACGGTATATGGCATGGCATGGTATGGTATGGTATGGTATGGTATGGTATGGTGCAGTACGGTATATGGCATGGTATGGTATGGTATGGTATGGTATGGTATGGTGCGGTACAGTATGATATGGCATGGTATGGTATGGTATGGTATGGTGCGGTGCAGTACGGTATGATATGGCATGGTATGGTATGATATGGTATGGTATGGTATGGTATGGCATAGTATGGTGCGGTGCGGTATGGTATGATATGGCATGGTATGGTATGGTGCGGTGCAGTATGGTATGATATGGCATGATATGGTATGGTATGGTATGGTATGGTATTTGTGAATTTTCAAAGTAAAATCAAGTATTTTCTTAAATTTCATGTACTAATCATGTAGACGTGAATAAAAGCTCAGATTAAAGTTGAGGGTCATTATATCAGAAACAGAGAAAACTGAGGAAAATGTGACTTTTTCAGCAACTATATCAATAACTGAACATAAACCAAGTGTGTTCATCCACTGTCATTTATCAAACTTTATGTATTTTACTAGAAGATGACAGTACTTCCATGTTCACTACAGAGCCTTTAAACGTCCATATTTAATGACCGTGAAAATATGACAAAGTGTATTTTACACCCGTTATTTCCATGTATTGATAGGATTAATGAATCAACAGGCATTTAACAGTTTAAATCAGTAGATATATTTGATTGACAGTGGATGTTCGGGTCTTTGTGGGTTAAAGTTTCAAAAACCAAAGACAATTGGATATGAATTATGTAGATTTGAAGTTAGCATATGGCTGTAGGTTAACTGTTATTGTGTTTTTTTTTATGTATTTCTAGGTCATTGGTTTGTGTTTAACCACAGTTTAATCCTGTGTTCACTGTTGAATTCAGATCCAATAGGCAGTTTTTTTTTCTATCAGGAAAAAAACCTCTCTGATAATCCATAATCCTTTTGCATACTTCCTGACTGTCCAGCTCAAGACAAAGTCAGAAACAACCCGGTGAATGTAATGAAGCATGTAGCAGCCAAACAGTCACATATTTTACTCAGAAGTTTGTTGGGAGATCAAAGCAGGTGTAAATGGAGCATAAATTGGATTTACATTTGCAAAGTTGCCACAGACATAGCTTTGGCGGAATACTAATTTCAGGTTGTGTGTACTGGATGTAAACTTTATGTGTTAAATTTAGAGGTAGTTTTTGTGTCTTGTAGTTATCAATTAAACTTGCTTTAAATGAGGGAACATATTTTAAACTTAAACAAATTAGACACCAGTGTAAAACATTAAATTAATGGAGTATTTGAGTATATTTCTTTGTCTGTCCTCAAAAGCCATAAATGATTGGGGTGGGAGATGAACATTAAAAATTCAGGACTTGATCATCAGAGACAGGAGTTTGCATCTTACATCTTTCAGTATTAATCATACATCAGGTATTTTTCTGTAAAATTGTTGTGTGTCATCACCACTTAGTATATAAATTACTAAGTAACTTTACAAAACAAATAACATTAGACAGTAACTACCATTATAGTAATAAGTTAGTAATAATAATGTATAGTTAGCTGGTCATTATAGTATCTGGCTTTTAGTGACATGTTTATATGATAATAACAGAGGTGGAAGTAACTAAGTACAAGTACTTCCTTTACTGTACTTAAGTACGGTTTTTAGGTATCTATACTTTACTTGAATATTTATTTTTCTGGCAACTTTTTTACTTTTACTCCCTACAGTTTTGTATAAATATCTGTACTTTATACTCTTTACATTCTCAGAATAGACTCATTACTTTTTCAAACTAGACAAATATGACAGTATGAAAAATAATTATTTTTTAATTATATATTGTTTGCTCATAATTTTGACTTTTTATCTGATAATTTTCACTTTTTGTCTCCTGATTTAGATTATTTTATCTTATAATTATGCTTTTTTTTGTCTCCTATTTATGAATTTTTCCAAAATGTCCTGTCCATACCCACTAAAACAAGTACCGTGGCCCAATAAAACACATCATCTACACAGTAACTCAGTTTTAAAGGCTTTATTTATTTTTTATATATATTTTTGACATTTTTCCTGTTTTTCCTATTTAAATCAGTATTATTTAATCCATAGCAAAAAAAAGCAGTTTTACTTTTTACTTTATTACAATTGAGAAGTTGTACTTTTTAACTTTTACTTCAGTAAAGGAGGTGAATCAGTACTTCTACTTTTACCAGAGTATTTTTTCACACCAGTAGCTGTACTTCTACTTAAGTACAGAATGTGAGTACTTTGACCACCTCTGGATAATAATGACAAGATCAATGCACTAGAAGCAGCTTATTGTAGGACTAAAAAAAAACATTTGACCAAAGTTTTGTTTTAAAGATGAATTTGATTGAATTATTTTATTGCATCTGATTAAAAAAAGACCACATAAATCTAGTTGGACCTGTGTTTTGTACTAAACACAAATATCAGAGGCACATAATAAACCAGGGGGCTCAAAACATCAAATGGAAAAAGAACATACGTAGCTTTGACATGATTTAAATCCTATGGTCCTCAGTTTTACACAGATGAACTTAAAAGCCAAAATCAACGCTTGCAAAAGTGAATTGACCTTCAGTAGATGCAGCATATGACAAAAAATAAATGATATAACTTAAACCAGAAGTCTCAAACATGCGGCCCGGGGGCCAAATGCGGCCTGCTGACAGTTCCAATGCGGCCCGAGGGATGAAGAGCATAATAACCTATTAAATGACTCCATGTTTTCTTCTCAGTTTTTTCTTTGTCTATAAATGAAAACAATTTCCAATTTGTCTCAGTGTTTGACTGCAAAAAAATATTAAATTACGAAAAAAATTTACCTTTACGAAGTATCTCATAACAATAAAATGTGAACAACCTGAAATGTCTAAAGAAAATTAGACACAATTTGAACCATTTTCTGCTTCCGTTACTAAAAGTTTAGTGTCTTTGTAGAACTGATCCATAATAAAACTCATGGACTAATGATAAGTTGAGGCAGAATATTGTTAAAATTGCCCTTATTTTCCTTATTTATTTATTATTATTTAATATTTGGATAATTTATAAGAGTATTTTCTTAATTTAATGGGTGTTTTTCGCACTAAAACAATGACAAAAATGTGGTTATCATTTTTTATACATTATTATGTTTTCTTTTTCCTGGTCCGGCCCATTAGACATCAAATCAAACTAAATGTGGCCCCTGAAGAAAATGAGTTTGAGACCCCTGACTTAAACCGTTTTTCTTCCAACTGTCCTTTTCAAAGCCTTTTTAAAACCTCACATTTATCTGTAAGAATATTGATACATGTCTTATCTATGCTTCAGAAATATTTATACTGTATTATAAACTGTGTAACAGCAACATGTGATGCAACATTCTATTCAGCCGCTAGCACTGGAACAGGCTTTGGGAGCGATGATTGATATCACCAATAAAGTGTGTATTTGTAGGTAAAGCACCAGCTTTGCTCTTCATTGTTTGAGGATGATGATGCTTTTGGAAGTCAGTAACAATATCTGTGATTCATGTGGAGCACAAGTCCAGTACCTTCAGTTGAATGTGTCTGATCACAGTGTGATAAATGTCTGTTTCAGTGAGGTCCTCAAATACATCAAATGCAATAAAGCCCGATTCAGGCTGCACTGCTTGAGAGGTCAAGGTGTATGAAAAATCTGACAGATATCCTGAACATGGCTATAACTCCTATCTTTTACACTTAAGTTCTGGTACTATAATGCATTGTACTTTGAGAGTTACCTCAAGGCTCACTAGCTGTGTGAGTCATTGACACACGAGTGACTCCGACTGCACAGTCAATTACCCATCTACCTTTCATGGACCAGGAGTAGAAGACAGGGAATGAGTTCATCCATGCATTCAACCTACGGCAGCCATGCTTCTCTTTTCCAGAGGTGAAAGCCATATGCAGACGATAGAGACAAGAGGATATTGGGTTAGTTTTTTGTTCTATGTGGAGAATAAAGGTTAATAACAGTCCTTCCCTGTGTCATATTTGACATGACCAGTCATCGCAGTAATTACAATCATTACACTCCAAAGGATGTCTAGTTATCCCTCTTAAACACAGGCCACACAAAGGAAATCAATTATTCAATCAGAGCTTTCCCATTCATCCCTGCCTGAGTTCACTTAATTTTGGGCCTGGGTGAATCTGCCGCAAATAAACCCTGCGACCGGAGAAGAAAAGACGAACAGGCCCCTAATTTGTACCCTTTCAGGCGGTCAATCACTTTTCAAAGGAATGCAAGCTTATTCTGACAATCAGGCCGACATGAATGGGAATGGGTTTCATCTGCTACTTTACATAAGTTATCTGGTGATAAAGAGGGCAGAAGAAGAGAGCGAGAGAGTGGGGTGGTGTTGCTTGGGGGTGGGGGGGTGCTTTCTGTCGACAAGTGCAGAGAGCAGCCAGTGCACGCACCCCCCCCCCCCCTTTCACCTCATCTCTCACCCATCCTCCGCTCCTCATCTTGCCCATGCCCACTAGGATTGGCAGCATGTAATTTAAGTGCATGGGCACAAAGACCAAATGCCAAGCCCATAATGGGAGCTGGATGTGTTCTGATTTAAATGGGCTTCTCTGCTCAGGGCCCAGGGCCTGTAATTAAGATCACTGGGACAAAGGAGAGGAGACAGTCTCACAATGCAGTCGGGACCTGGTTGAAGAAGAGAGAGAGGAAATATCAGCTCCTTGTACCCAAAAATGGAGAAGACGTTTTTTTTTTTTGATAAACGGACACTCCAAAACACTCGACTAGTTTAGAGAGTAGGTGAAAGTTAAAAAAAAAAGAGGAACACATGGCTACAAATGATGTGTATTTGTTAGGTTCCCATAATGATGTGATGAATTCATCCGTGCTGGTGATGCTGATTCATTAGGATGACAACCTGGATGCAGTTGAAATTAGTCCCAGCTAACTTTCAAGGATCCACGGCTGAACATGCATCTCTTTGATTGCTTATGGAGTACGACACACCGCAAAGAGCAGCTTAACTTCAGAGAGAATTACTACTACCAAGTACAGACTCCATCAGCATTCCTGTAGGGGTATTTGATCAATCTGAATGATGAAAAGACTAAGAGAGGCCTTCATATCCGGATGGAGGGCTGGAAGCCTCGTCCTCCATATCCATACACCCTCCATCACTCTCTCCTGAGCGTTTTTTGTTCCCGAGGACACACTCTAGCTCCTAGTGCTCTGGGTGGTTGTGTGTTCAGACCTTTTTCCGTTTAATTAGATTTGTTAAAACAATTTTTGGAGTGCTTTATTCGGTAAAAGCTCTCAGGGGTTAATATCCGCAGAACACTTCTGTTCAGCTTCTTTTCACCAATGGAGCATAAATTATTTAAATTATTCAGAATTGTGCGACCTTTTATCTCACCCCCTTTGAAGGCAGCAAATTAAAAATGCAAATGGGCTAACTAATTAATATGCAAATGCATTCATTCCCAGTTAACAATTAGCAATTAAACCTGCAGTGTCTAGAAAGAGCACTGACAAAATTAGCAACTTATTTTTTCATTTGAAAAATAGTCGGTCCGAAAAAAATTGATTGACAAAATGACTTTTACTGACAACCACCTGCCTTGATATAAACAAAATTAATAGGATGTCATGTAGGAGACACAAAAATCCGAGTAGAGTCATGTCACAAACAACAAAAATGTATGTCATTTTGTCACGGTTTTGGTTCCAAGACTTGTATATTTCATAACTTAATCAAACGTTAATTGAAACATGAAAGTCTGCGAGGGATTCTTTATGTGTGAAGGATTTTGTTAAAGGATCGGGAAGACAAACCACACACGTAGAGTGAAAGTGGTTGAAGACAGAGGGGGAATGAGTTACCACAGCATTGCATAACACATATTAATAGCAGATCTTTGTTTTTACAGCTATGGTCAGATATCCAGAGCAGAAAAACAACAGTACGTAGGAAACCATAAAGTACCAAGAGCTGTCAGGCAGTTTCCTATTTCTATCTCCACGCTCAAATGCAATCGTACACTTCATGCTATCTCCTATATTACACCTTATGATACCTAATGTTACAAACTCAACATCAATCATGCATGCCAAGCCTCGACTGTCTCTCCATTCTCTGAATTTAACCACATCCAGATCTTTTGATGTGATAGCAGGAAGGTGCGGGGGCCGGGAGGCGTGAACTACACCTCCTTGTAAAGGTTATCTGTGATACACAGACCCAGGGGCAACTGCCTCATGCAGAGTTCATGCACGTTGCCGCTATTCAGCTGAGAACATACAAAGTGATGTATGTGTGGAGATCACTGTCAGCTGTGGAGCTATGACAATAGAGGTCGGTCAGTCAGTCAATCAGGAGAAAAAGGAAGAAGGGGGAGAGAGAGCGTGGAGGATTTGTCTTTTGTATTTTTATTAACATCCCCAGCTCATATACTAATAATCCCTGTCAGTGTTCAACTTGATCTCTTGTCAGCCTGCAACTTCTGCCAGAGGGCTCGGCAACACGATCATCACCTTTCAACAAATGTTCAGTGATTGCCATGCTTTTAAACACGATTCTTGTGTTTCATTAACTTGCATTAAGTGCCCACGTCCCCTGATGCTTGAGTGCTATAAGGTTCATATTTTATTTATCACAGTTTAATATTGTTTTTGAATATTTGCGGTGCCTTTAGGCCTGGCTTGCAGTCCCGTTATGCTCTTTAATTTCTCTTCGGAATTGATTTTCTATTGCTAGGAGTGACGGTTGATTAAAAACATTTCCTTGCATAAAAATGTAAACGAACACGAAGTTATTCAGCACACTGCAGCTATTCCAGACAATATCTTTGGATTATACTCTGCTTTATTTAATGTACACTTTAATTGAATTGTTTTTTGTTTACGTTGCACAAGTTAGAATGCAATCTGTTTAGGAAGAGCTCACCTTAGTGACCATTTATGCCGATGACACCCTGCAGCTCTGATTCATTTACGCGTTTTTATATACATACTGGTAATATACTAGCCACTGCATAATTACTGCACTCGACACAAGACACTCCACATGCATCTCTTTATCCGCTCACTCATGGAATAAATAGAACTAAAACACAAGAAATGCAGCAAAGAGCCTCTTTCAAGTAAATAGGCTGGGGGTGGGGTAGATAATTAATTCTGAGATTAATGTACTGTAGCAGTGGTGTGTTATTAAAACGCTATTTTTAAATTACAGCTCAGAAAGCACCCCCTTGGGATTAAGAGTGTTAGCCACTGATCTCTGCTTAAGTTATGGATGGAGAGAGAGGGGGGGTTATTTTACATGCTCAGGTCCAATCTTATGGCTCATGCTGTGGGCTGACACTGAGGATCTTTTTTTGGTGTTTGTTCGCCTCAGTGACTCACTGAAAAGCCTTTAGTCCCTTTATCAATGGAGTTAGAACTTGTGCTTTTCAGTAACTATTTAGAGTGTATGATAGGAGAGGGCCGCTGCTGGCTTACAAGTGGCATTTGATTAATGGATCTGGCTGTGTCTATTGTAAAACACTTGTTGGCAGAGCTATGGAATGTTGGGAGGCGACTGTAATGTAGATGACAGATTTTGTAGCAATATGCCACTTAAAAGGTATGTAATTTATAGCAGCTCTAAGAATGATGCCAGATTTTCAAAGTTTGCAGCTCTTATCGTTGTACTTTTACAAGGTGTGTCCCAGTGATTGTGTTTGTCGTGCACCGTCACACTACAGGCTTCACAGTTTGGTACATGATGGACACGACAAATGCATCTGTCATACAGACTGATACAGAGACTTCTATTGCCTTTTAACAAAATGTAACAACACTCCATTACAGCAAGTGATGGTAAATCACCACTACTGTAGAGGTCACTACTGTTTTATACTGAGGAAGAAGGACAAGAAAGCAAAATACGGGTAAAAATACAGATTAAATGTAGACAATATCCACATCCCTAAGTCAACAAAAAGACCCAATTTATGGGAACGTATTCCTGATAGCAGTTGTCCTCTTTTATTTTCCCATCAGGCTCCCCTTTGGAGGACAAAAAATCTCCAGACACCCCTCAACAACTACACAACATTGTAATTGTTATAACTTTGTTTATTATAGAATATTGAGATATGATTTTTGAGTCATATCTCTTTTAATTTGATGTAGGTTTTGACATTTTTGCACTGAAACCTTTAACTTATTACGTAATTATTCAGAAAAATCCCAGTTTTTGGAGGAAATCGTTTTGTTTTTACATGAAACTGGTGTCGACTGAAAACGTTCTTATTCACTGTATTGAATATCATTCAAGATTTAATGCCAAAGAGATAATTTTTTAAGTTATTTTAACTTATTATTTTCATGTTTTATTATTATTATTATTATTTTTAATGGAAGAGAGAAACAGTTTAAAAAACACAAAGAACATTTGTTAAGAAAATACAATAAAACATCAGATTTTAGATTCTGATGTGATTTTATACATATTTTTGTGGAATAAATTACATGTCATAATTGAAAGCAAAATACGTTTTTGCTCGGGCAATAACTGTATCATCAAACTCTATGACCACTGTATCCCTAATCTGTTCATATGTCATCCATCAACATAATTTTGTCAGGTGACAGGCAGTAGAGAGTCAGGAGGAGGTAGAGGAGGAGAAGCAGGAGGAGAAGCTGGAAACTCACAGGTGAGCTTAAATAATGATGGATATGTTAGTCATGCGATACAGCATTGTGACAAATGTTAGTGTGATGATCTGAATAACAATGTCAGGTCTGGTGTTCTAAGAGGCCTCATCATGTGAACATTTTTGTGTTGCTTCCAATATTAACATCAAACCTCCAACCTTTAGTTCAGTAACAGGGTACTTTTTGCTGTAATGCAGTAGTGTACGGCATTACTAATCCATTTTTGGTCATGTTTTACTTGGTACATATTTAACAGTGCTTGTGTTACAACCCCCGCCCCCTCAAAAAAATTTAAAAATTAAACATTCCGACACATAAGGTCTTCCTCAGTGTCGTGGCCAGACGCAGCAGACTTCCAACAAATTGGTGGCTGAGCAGTTAGCGCTCGTGCGTCATACAATTCACCTACCAGATATACAATGAACACTGCAAAGTCGGGTGCCTTCATTTGGTTTCCTCGTTTTAAGGCATATATCGTCCAGACATTTCCACCGTCTCTATAGAAGGAAACTCCGTCTGTTTTCTCCTGGCGATTAGTACAACCGACGGTACAACATAATGTACCCATGGTGGGACCAGGAATGTCTGGATTTTCATATAATCGTGATAAAACGGCAGCGTGTTGTGTAATGTGTCAATGCGACGTTGTTTTCTGGGAGTCCAATATGGCGGCACAACAACAGAATCATGGGATCGCGTGACGTCAATGCATTCCCTTAATGTTCTATATGAGATAAGCGCCATCTACTGGTGACACATTGGAATCGAATGAATGGGCATGTTTAACGACCGTGGCTGGAATCGACTGTTGAATAGCTGCTACAGTAACAAGCATGCGCGTCGCAGCCGTGGGGGGTGGGGGTGTCGCAACAACCAGATGATTTCATACCCCCCACTTTTTCCAGAGTTTATATATTGTATCATTCACTGGATCCAGGAAACGGAAAGAGTTGGTCTTAAACGGTTACTGTCGGTCGCAACCACGCCAAACAAACAGCAATATCTGTGGTTTAAAGTGTTTGTCCGCCCGGGCGGCACAACAGCATTTATAAATGAAGCGCACCTCAGTTCGCGGTGTTAGCAAACAGTCATCAACCAGTAAGTAATGAGAAATGTTGCCGTTGTTAAACTAAGTTAACTAAACTATGTGTTGTTCTGTGACATATGCCCTAAGCCAGTTGTTCCCAAACTTTTTCAGTGATGTTCCCCCTGAGAAACATATTTTTAGTCATCTCCCCTGACATGGATACAACATTTTTGTAAGAAAAAAGAGGTACAGTGTCTGTAAAATGAGTATCTGATTTAAAAAAAAAATCCTTTTTATCTCATAATTTAAACTTTTTTATCACATATTTTTTTTACTTTTTAATCACATAATTTGTACTTTTTATTTCATAATTTTGAGTTTTTATCTCATAATTTTGACTGTTTTGACTTTTATGAATTGAATAAATGTTTAATTGAGGAAAAACACATTTTTTTTATTCATTTCGGCCATACATTACTTTTTTAATATTAAAAATATAATCATTAATGGATAATTGTTTGTTAATTTTCCAATGATAGACTCAGAAAATTTTGATCATGTGCCCCAACCTAGAACATCCCCACATTTTAAATGGCTGTGACGCCCTTGGTAGCAAGAAGACCCGGGTTCGATTCCCAATCTGTGTGGGCCTTTCTTTGTAGAGTTTACATGTTTCTCTCCCTGTGTTTGAATGGGTTTCCACCACTGCAGATGTTGAAATTATTACTTTTCACACACTAACCAAGGAAAGGGTGCTGGAAAAAAACTCATAAATCTGATGCTTTTGCAAGTAAGTGACCTTTTTTTTTTATCAGGATGATCCAAACACACATATGAGATTTTCAATTCTAATCTGGACCACCTCCATTTTAGTTCTGAATCTGATATATGTCTGATCTTTTGCAGGCCAACCTTATTTGAAGAGCTATATCAGAAGTCATTACTTTTTTTTCTATCAGTCTAGACTGATATCATTATTCTGCTCATCAGGGAGTCACTCAAGTACCGTAAATTACCTCAAATGAGTTCAACTATACATGGATTGCAGTAAAATGTAACATACACATTAATCCAGCAGTAACATGAAGCTGAAAATCTCAAACTCAGAGCGTTGTTCAACATGTTTTGTAAAAGCCAAGTGGTTTCTGTGTGTGTGTGTGTGTGTGTGTGTGTGTGTGGGGGGGGGGGGGGTGTTATCAATCCAACGTTGATAAAGATGAAAACAACAGAAACATTATCCATAATTTTTATACATTTTAGTGAGTTTGTGTAATTGTGTAGTTAGTGTGTGTGTGTAGGTGTGTCTCGGGATTCACTCAAAATCCGGTAAGAGTTGACTGCTGCAGTTTGCAGTTTTCTAGCGAATAATGGTGAGTTGATAGGGCCAATATTTTGCAAGATATTAATAATTTTGGAATACAATAGACGTGCAATCATGTTGCCATAACCAGCACGTTTTGGTGGTGACAGCCGTACAGTACACTGACTTTTTTGTACACCATACACAACAGCACAAAAACTATCATATCTAATTAGCCAGTTGACCCATGGGTCCTCACAGGTCAACGTCCTAGTGAGATATATTTTATTAATATCCATTACAGCTGCAAACTGCACATTTTATACTTTCTTCAATATAAATACATATAGCGAAAAGCATACACCTGCATTTTCATGGACATAATTGAAGACCTAAGATAAGGAAGAAGCTTAATTTATCAAACATCATGCAGTTTGAGTCAAATACCTCTCATGTATTACAGTAAAACACTCACAGGAACCATAATATTGTGCAATACCTACTGGATGATAGTCAGAATTTTTAGTTAGGTTTGGAATGAATAAACTTAACAGTATGTATTAATGCTTTTACTTATTATTAAGGAAACAATGTCATCAAATCTGGATAAATTTCAGATCTGAGCAGCAAAACTAAACTGAACATTTAGTGTTAACGTGTTACACAGTGAATGAACTGATGTGAAGAGAAATTGTGTATCTGCAATTACATTGCATTGTTAGGGTTAAAGGTGGTGTGTGAACAGATGCACCTGTTGGATATTTTTTTGCTGGTGTTATTAAGTTACCAGGACCAAGCATTTAAATTGATGAATAATAATTAAATTTAGGGTTAAGGGTGATGGCCAGCATCCAAATAATAAACTGAAATAACATTAAAGAGCAATGAATAATGGAAAAAATACTCAAAGTCCTGGTGAGTTTATATAACAAAGACACTGATGAGATCAACATACATTTCTCTTGTGCTTATTATTGAGTGATAAAAGGCTAACTGCACTTTAATTTATAACAAATATGTTACAATGAGGTTGTGCGATGGCCATTTGCATCAGGTGACCGCAGAGTACTGGTGGTTTCATCCATGTGTGGTAGTTCACTGGGGCTCTTTGTGTGTGTGTGTGTGTGTGTGTGTGTGTTTTGTTCTGTTTTTAACATTGGCAGTGAGTGCTTTGCACCTGTGGCTGCTGGCAGACCATCCGGTGTGCTGCCGCTCCGGAGGGACCTTGAAGCCCGTCGCAGTGGGAGAGAGGAGTCTGTCCTGCTAACCGTAATTAGCACAGGCCTGTTGATTCACTGATAATGAGAGGGAGTTCATTAGCACCACGCTAATTGCTGCCTACTTCACTACCGCCACGCTAGCCCCCCAAAAAAACCTTCTGCACTCTAAAAAAGTTTTTTCATCCATCAAATCAGATATGAAAAAAAACAAACAAAAAAGCTGAAAAAAAATCACTTACTTGCCAGGAGTGGAACCAGATGGAACCTTGTGTATGAATTTCTGGGACTTGTTTTCGTTAGTGTCAGAGTAGTAGAAAGAAGCAGGAGAGATTTGTTCTGAGGGTGGAATTTAGTAGGAGTTTTCTGCAGAGGGGCAGATGGATGTAGGTAGGACAGTTCTATCCAAGGACATGATGAAAGTTCAAATGTTAATTGCCAGAACAAGCATAACAAGAAAAAATAAACACAGGCTGCATGCTGATTCAGCTCTGAGAAAACCTCACCTGCACCTGCATTATATAACCAATGTGTCACTGGCATCCTTGTACTTTAGTCAAGTTTTGCAAAGAGTTTCAGACAAACTGTAATCAAGAGTCAACTATGTTTGCCTGGTATTATGAGGAGGGGTGTGTATTAGTAAGACTGTAGCCATACCATACAAATCAAATGTTGCAAATATCACAATACTGTTAACAAGGTGATTTTTATTTTTAGATTGTTTCCTGGAAATGTTTAATTACAACACAAGTACTAAACATATTTTATTTGCTCAGAACTGGATATAATGCTTTATCACAAAAGTTCCTTCTGTGCAGAATTTGGATAAAGATATAACATGCAGCTTTACTAGTACAAAACACACACACACACACACACACACACACACACACACACACACACAAAATAAATAAATAAAATTATGTTTTGCAGAGATTACAGTTTAAGAGCCTGCTAGAAACACCCAAAAGAGCTTAATAAACCAAAAGAAAACTAACAAAAAAACCCAAAGGTGAACCTCTGCCACATCTACGTTTAAATGAATACCTGAAAATATTGATACAGTACTTTTTGATATCCATACAGTATTGTGAAATGAAATATTGTGATATATTACACAACCAATATTTTTTTACACTCCTAGTTATGAGCACAGTGATGTATGGTAAAATATATTACGTGTAGTATGAGTTATAAAAAATTATTGTGGTAATAATCAGTATAATGTGTTGCAAAGTAGTGAATAATATACATTTAAGCTACTTTTTTGGCTTTTGTTTTGAGAAATCATCAGTTTTGAAGTACAGAAAACAGTCATTTTTAACTATTGTACGGCCTTTTTAAAACATGCAATTGCAAAACAGTAATGCACTCATACCTAAGTACATAAACACACACACACATATACTCAGCACTTACCACCTAAGGCCATTGTTCTCATGTCTGTGTTTGCAGATCCATGCTAATTGGTCCTCGAAGCTGAGTGATGTGTCATGAAATGTTTGTCCATGTAAGTGTTCCCTTAGTTAAATCTACATCTGAGTGAGCCGTTCACACTTTACATCTGGATGTGTACAAAAAAATTGTCTGATTCGAACTTCACTGTAATAATTATCTTTAAAAGCATTTGTATCTTGATGTTGTATTATTTTAATTAAAATAAATTGTTTTTCCTTAATCATTAGCACCAACAGAAAACACTCTGTTGGCCTTTCATTCACTCTGCCATCTGCGTTTCACATTGCCAGCCCTGTACAGTAATACAGTAATCAAGCAGATTTCCCACAAAAGCTGTTGGCACACATTGTAAAATACAGTGTCAGGGCCAGAACATGATGCCAGGCTTCCTGCTTATGGTCTGATTTTTTTTTTCTCTAAAACTCAGATTAAATTTCCAATAAAAACAGATCAAATGGTCAGAAAAAAATAATCACACAACTCCTCATTTCAGCATCTTTCAGCTCTTTGTTCTAATATTGCTTTACATGTACTGGATAAGGATATTAGCAACTGTTGGCTAACCCATTGCCAATTAATGTTTACAGTATATATGTTTAAAAACATAAATATGTGTGAAAATTTTGCTCATCCGGACCTCACAGCTATGACATTGTACCTATTTTAAATCCCTTTTAAAAACTTATTCATTCAAGATTGCTTTTAATGATTGATTACTTTTTATTCTGTCTGCTTTAATTTGTGATTGCTCTGTTTTCTATTATTTGTTTTTTATTGTTGTTGGACTTTTATTGTTCTGTTTTTACTGCATGTAAAGGGTCTTTGAGTGCTATGAAAAGCTCTATACAAATAGGATGTATTGTTATTATTATTTTCCTCATACATGCAAAAGGAAAGTGAGGTTTGACAAGTTCTGTTAGTAGAGATACATATACATGTCATTAGCAACGTTAATCAGTTTACTTTTTTTTATGTTTAATGGTTTACTCAATTCTTAACATATACTATATTCATATATTATATACATTCAATAGATTTCTCATACTGCTTGATAGGTTTTTGGAGGGGGTCACTGGACAAAAAATCCCATATTTTCATATCTATGCATAAAAATCATTCAATCAAGTGGCCTGACCCGAAACAAGAGCTCTCCCTCCCTGTGACTGACAGCTGTAATTACCAAAATCTGTTGGTGGTGCCGTGGTTTGCATTATCGTCTCACAGCAAGTGGGTTCTGGGTTTGATGTGTGAATGGTTCTTCATCTGTATATGTCAATCCTGTGATGAACTGGTGAAACATCCAGGGTGAAACCTGTCTTTGTCTATTGGTAGTCTTTACCCTTCACAACCCTCACGAGGACTAACTTCCAAAAATGGATAGATGGGTGTTAAAGATTTTAGTAGTAAAATACTGGTCATAACAGAAGCTTGGAAAGAAATAGCATCAGGTCATTTATTTTTTATATTTAGTCAGCTGTGGCTCAGTTGGTAGAGCAGGTCATCCAATAACTAAAGGGTTTTGTATCCAGACACTGAACTCGAAGTTGCTCCCAGTGGGTCTGGCAGCACCTTGCATAGCAACAGTGTGTATGAATGGGTGAATGCCCTGTATAACTTCAGTCCATTTATCATTAGTCTTGGTTTGGATTGCGAGTACTGAGCTGTAGATTGAATGTGTGCATTTTCAAAGCTTAAAATTTGAACCAAATTGTTATAAGTAGCAGTTACATAAGGGCGAACAGTTGGTTGGAATTTAGCAAAATGCTAAATAGTCTGCATATATATAGCGCATTCCCACGTTCATGGTCCTCAAAGTGCTTTACATTTACCCATCCATACACACACTCATACACCAGTAGGTTTCTAAGGTTCTGCCAGTCCTACTGAGGGCCTAAGTCAGGGTTCAGTGTCTTGCCCAAGGACACTTCAACATGTGGACAGCCAGAGCTGGGATGCGAACCACCAACCTCTCGGTCATTGGGCGACCCACTCTACCAACTGAGCCACAGCCGTGAGATATTTTAATAGGTTGTAAGGCATCCTCTCAGGTTCTTTGTGAAGAAAAATTGATAAAACTCCTTTTGAAACTTCTAATTGCTGTGAGGCTTTAATCACTAATGCAGTCTACAGCCTGCAGTCCGCAGAGAACACTTCATACTCAACCCGAGAAAATGGCAGAATGCATGGATAGATGGATGGATAGATGGATGGAGAATGGAGGGATGACTACCCAGTCCAAAAGTACCTCGGTAATATCCGTCAGTGTTGTGTATTTCTACATAACAAGTGTCCATCCATGAGGCAATCTCACCTCAAGAGAGTGATCTGTCTCTCCTTTCCCCTCGCTAAGAGGCTGAGGCTTTATCAGTGAGGCCATGATGAATTCTCAGCAGACACCCACTCGGTATGGGCCCTGAATGAGCATGCATTTAAATGAACCCTCTCTTCCTCTGCCTCGTACTACACAAGGATTTCTAAACTCTCTCTCTTGTCAAGCACTACATCAAACACAGTAACAACAGCTGTCCTAGCCCTCCTTCATCCCCTCCCCTCTCCCATCTACCTCTTTCTTTAAGTCATTTGCTTGTCTGACATTTTTCTTCCTCGGTCCACATCACCAAAGACTACTTTCATCTGCTTTTCATGATGGTCTCATCTACATTTTTTAAAGGCAACTTAACGTCATATCTGAGTTTGTTGCAGCTCCCAATCAAACCACAAAGAGTGGTATGGCATCATACTTAGCTACAATTATCTCTTTCCTTTTCTCCACTGAATTTGAACCAGGAGGTAAAAGGCAGGATCCTGGTGATCAGAGCATCAAAGCTTCCAGTCAGCTTTAGGTTGGTGAATATTACCAGTGTAGAAACCCTCAGCCACCATGACAAGGACTGGGAATGAACCTGACTGCCCTATTCAATCACTAGTCTAGGGCTCCCCTTTATGTCAAAGCAGTTGTCAGTTTTACAGCTTCAGTGAGAGGAGGAAGCAAAATATCCCTCTGGTCATTAAAAGAGACAATGATACATACATACATATATTTTTATATATAAGATTGAATTATGACGACACTAGTCAGGCTATGTTGTGTCTACTATCTGCATTTAAAATCAACAGATTACACTAATTAGTTGACCTGTTAGCTTGCAATGTCTTATTATTTTGTTCATAATGGGAAACTCAAATCTTTTCACTCACCAATAGGATAGGGGTTGGAGTTAGACATGTGACCTGCGCCAGGGTCATTTGAGCCTAAATTGGCCGATCATACCCGAAAGGAGGAATCTGAAGTAGATGATTGCATTACAGAAGATCCTGTGAGTAACTGCTTCTCTGTGTGTGAGTGGTTTGTCTATCTGTGAGTGGATTGCTGTGTGAGTATTGTGGGCCGTTCCTCTATCTGTGAGTGGATCTCAGGGAAGACATCTGAATAGGAATTCACTCAAGCATTGTCCTCAGATTCCTTCATACAGATCAACTCCTTACTGTAATTTATGGGTCTTTTAGTCACCTCTACAGACAAGTTTTATGCAACAACCCCTGGGTGGCGTCATTACCGTCCAGATATGCATTTCATTTCTGCCAGACGTAAGTTGCGCAGTGTTTGCTAATGTAAACAGACTTCAATTGCTAGCTTTTCGTGAGCTATTGTGTCCTGGGAACATAGTATTTTGTCTGGAGATGGACTTATTATCCCCCACCCAAATTTAGTGCAGACCTGGGAGGATAATAAGACACGTGGCCCAACGTAATGTATAGCAAGATTTGTGTGTATAATGTGGACGTATCAGTATCTGCATAGCAACAACATCGGTTGTGTTATGTCATACAAACACGATCTATCTATCTATCAATCCAACATACACATACAAGCAATGATGTAACGTGAGTTCTACTGTCTATGAACATTAGCTTATATGGTGAACATTGTTTGTCCCATCTCCAATCAGCTGTTTTAGCAAAACAGTAACAATGTTAGTGTATGAGAACTTCTTCACATTTAACAGTATTGCCAGTTTCATAGCTAAAGCTTTCATTTCATAGCTAAAGTTGCTAAACTTACCATCAGATTGAAGTTTACTTAGTTTCTTTGTGGAGACAGTGTTCCCGCTCAGTGACTTGTCACCTCTTTGGCTGTGGGTAAAGCTAGTGGATCCCAAAAACAACTCTGGAAATGGGTTAGTTGGTCTTTTGTTCACAAAATGATTGGAACATACAAAAACATTTTGTGGTGGATTTTTTTTAATTCAATGCCCTCATCCAGGTCTGTGATTCAGAGTCATGAAATGAAATGAAACTTTTTCTAACTCACTCAAACTTAATCACATGGCTGTGTAGATTCTTTTTAAAGATATTTAACTGCCGTCATAGGCTATAGACTATAGTGACACTGTCATGTCGAAGCTAATTGTACAATTTTGTGTGGGCTTGAACAAATTATAAGGCAGCAAATCTCAGTGTTTGGAGTGGGGCCCAGCAGTGAGTGTGTGAACTGTGTCGAAGGACGACGAGTTGAAGAAGTCTGTATTAATGTGGAAATGTAGCAGCTATAAAAAATTATAAATCAGTTGTGTTGATTCTGATTCACAAAAATGTAATGTGAATTATTATGGCATCTCAGTAATGGTATTGGTCAAAGCAAAATCTGATCAGTTCCCATATCTATCGTTGGTTTCTTCATTGCTATTTGGTCTAAAGTAAGCTTTCTCACATTTGAGACCTTACTTTAGATTTAAGAGTCCTTAACTTGTTATAGCAGGATATGATTGGAAATAAGTGGCATCACCAATTTTAAAGAAAGATGTGTGTCTAGCTGTCACCTCAGTCAATCAGGTCGTTCAAGCCTTTCTGCTGACAGACAGTATGATGAAAGTGATCAGCTTGGGTTTTCTGCAGAACTGGCAGATACTACAAAGAAACATAAGCTGATAGAAGTTTGGAGAAAACCAAGAAACATCATTATTTCTCTGTCCACACATTCAGCAGGCGAGTACAGTATTACCAGCTCTACCTTGGGCCAATGGGAAAAAAATAACTTCACACCACATTTGGATTTTCCTCAATTAAACCACTAAACTCATTGTTTTGCAGGGAATTGAGAAAAGTTCCAGAAAACGTGCTGTAATTATTCATAATCCCAACAATTTGAGCACAGCTACCTAATTTGGCTCTGTAATTTCAGCTTTTCTGAAAATTTCTTGCATACATTTGCACATTAATGTGGCCCGTTGTACGCAGAGAGGGAGCATTTTCCCGTGTGATGTCTCTCACAGTAGTGCGGCCCAGTCGGGAGGCAGGGCCAGCTGAGACACAAAGATTGGTTTTGTTCTCCTTTAGCCGTCGAGCGCTTTAACACATTCAGTGTTATTGCCTCTTGTCAGTGGTGTTCTGAGGGTAAACAAACACCTCTGTGGAACGTGTGCTCGTGTAGTTGCCTGTGTGTGTGCGCATGCTTTTACTTGTGTGTATGCAAAAAAGAAACTTCTAAAAACAAGCATTTCATCAATATTTGTCATGCCTGTTAATTGTCAGATTGCATGAAGAAATAACTGCATTTCACACACCTGCCAATTGTAGACATCCCAAGACACCATCCCTCCCTCCCTCCCTCCCTCCCTCCCTCCCTCCCTCCCTCCCTCCATAGTGTACATCCATCTGCAGCAGTCATACATTTTTGTTTAGCACAAGCTGTACATTTTCCCAATCTCCTTGATTCTGTGACTCCTCGCTCCCTCTTTTGCAACTCTGTCCACATCTTTCATGTTTTCCACGTTTTTTTCCAACTAGTTGTTGTGCTGGCGGGGAGATATGGCCATCAGTGTCTGTGGCCGGCTCTGTGTTGTGCTGTGACTGTCTCCCTGAGATTTGCATAAATAAGCTCCCAGTCCCAGCATGCCCACGCTGTTGCCCAGGTGCAAGGACATTTGCATATAGAGCTGTGATAGGGCTCCCCTGGGTCCCCTCGGCAACTGCTGAGCGGGTAGGGGGCCGCTAGCACCACAAATGAGTTCTCAATATGAACCTCAGCGCTGCCCTCCATTTTATGTGTGTGGAGGTTCGGAGCAGAGCGGAGAATGACCAGAGAGAGAAACGACGGAGATAAAAAGGGAATGAAAAAAGGATAGAGACAGCAAGATGGGTAGCATATGGAAAAAGGCAGACAGACAGTCGTGTTTTGTCTGAAACTTAGTGTCAGTTTGCCAGTTATTGACACCAGGGTGGATCAATCAGTTGTTTATCTACATCATATAATGAATGGCGTAATGGCTTTCAACAGCTCTGCAGATATATTACCGCATATTGTGTTGGACATCAACCAAAGCAATATCAGCCGCAGTATTTCTTGACTTTGTCTGATGGCCCCATCATGCTTTTCCATTACCATGGAGTCTCAGTGGCCTTTTGAATCAGCAGAATATGGTTTGGGAAGTAGGGAGTTGAGCCCAGTCCTGATTAGTCACATGCAGCTCCTCTGACAATACTCTCTCCATCTGAGCACCATTGAGCTGTCTCTCGTTCAAGAGACGAGTTCTGATGGGACACCAGCCAGAGGAGTCTTATGGGATCAGTGAGGATATCCTGCACAAGAACAGATGCAGAGAATCATACACAAACACCAACATTATACAGAAACCCATGTATCAAGCATTTTCATTGACATCAAACGTAATGGTGCTCAACTTTGTAAAGCAAGAAAGTCAGTTTGAACAATGTCGTAGTACTTCTCTCACAACACTCACACTTGATGTCTTTCGAAGATATTTCGAATAGAAGTTATAGTAGCAAGATTTTCTTTCTTTTTTTTTTCATTTTGATGAGGAAAATTCTGTATATCAGAAAGGCCTTTACTTAGGTTTAAGGTCATTTCTCTGCAGTAATATAAGGAAAGTCTGGGTAATACGTAAAAGCAGCTCGGTATATGTTGTGTTCATACTCAAAGGGTATTATTATGCCAGGTCAGAGCCTAAGAGAGGAAAAAAATATCACCATGAAATCTACGCATTGTATGACATCTACCTTTGTGCTTTGTGGAGACATTTTGACCTCAATTACCACTGGATGCCTTTCTAAATAATGTTGGAAAACTCAAGGCCAAACAATAAGGTGTTCCTCTTGTCAAAGATGTTCAGAGGTCAGCCAAAGCCCTCATTAGCCGTGTCTTTATTCCACATTGTAAATGTTTTGCATTTAAAACTTGGCTACAGTGAGATAAATATGACCTCTCTAATCCAACTGTAAGGGAGTTCACCTACTGTACAATATATCCAGTCTTTTTTTTTTCAAAGTAAAATGGTAAGGAAAACATTTTTAAAAACTGTCACATAATAATATATTAGTGACTTTTAGTTATGTTGTTGATTTGCCAGCTAAAGGGTGTAAATGAGTGGTTCTCAACTGGGGAGGTGGGGTGGGGATGTAGACACTCTCCAGGGGGTTAGTGATGGCGCTGGAGGCAGGGGGGTTGGAAGAAGAAAGTTGAGAGAGGTATGCTCCGGCATAAATGAAGTGCGTAAAGCCCTGTTTCCACTCTGGTGTTCAGTACGGCACAGTTCAGAACGGTACGCTTATTTTTGCGTTTCCATTACGACAAAAGCGCACTGGTCCTATGGTACCCGTTACTGTTTTTTACTTCTGCTTAGGGTCCCAAGTGTACCGTACCGCTTCCATTTGGGATGAGCCAAGCACTGCCAGATGGTGATTGGTTGAGGAAAAGCGTCATCGTGCAGAGCGTAAGAACAACAAACTGAAAAAAAAAAAGAACAACAACAAACTGTGCCATTTTTAAAGTCCATCTGTGTCGGAAAAGAAGAGAAGATGTCTGGCACTGGAATTTGGAGTAGTGACGAGGTACAAGTTTTATTGTGCATTATTGGTGAGGAGGCAGTGCAGTGGGAGTTGGACGAGGATGTTCGCAATGAAAAAGTGTTCCAGCTGGTTTCGGCTAAAATTGCAGAGAGGTGCTTCATTCGATCGGTGGCCCAATAAAAACTGTGCAGCGATTATTGGCAGGTGAAGGACCATAACAGTGGGAGTGGCTTAGAAAGAAAGCACTGGAAATAACTGTTTATTTCCTCTACTTCGCTGGTCTGTTTGTTTATATTTCCATCTCGCGACATGTCTCATATGACGTGTGAAACTTCCACGAAACAGCACACCTCCTTCTGAAGGTCTCCCTAGACAATGGAAATGCAAGGTGTCCAGAAGAGAACTGTACCGTACCCGACCAGATCTGACCCGTACCGTACTGCATAGTGGAAACATGGCCGTCGTGACTACTGTACATCACAACATTATGCATTATTATCCCCCACCCCCCACACACACACACACACAATAAGGCCCACTTTAAGCTCCAATGTATAACAGAGACACCCCTGTCGAGACTCATGATGCTCTGTTCAAAAAAGGTTGAGAAACTCTGGCCTAAAGTGAACAAATGTGAAGAGAAAAGTTTGGAATGATACAAAAAGACAGACTTTAATTGAAATCTTCTAAATCCAGCATCCTTGTGCAGTCCTGTGTAGAGCATTCTTACTTTGCTTAAGTTTTTAGCTTGTTAGTTTTAGCAACATATTTATAGCCACAGAAAACATACACGGTAAATTTATATGGGAAATGATATTAACGCCATTGCATTGGGCTGTAGCTCATATTTACCACTATCATTTGACAGCAATAATATAGAAATCTGCCCTTCATGATGTTGTCGACTGTGTCTGCAAAACTCTAAATTATATTTTATTTCACAAAAAAGGATAAAATGCTGTAAATGTCACCCTGACATAGTGACAGAATTATTTGGCTTTTTCTGGTCAGTTTATAGACATTGAATAGACTTGGTTAGGGACACAGATATATTGGATAAGTCTGCAAATGTATGGTTTAAAAAGAGGCAATGTATTTATTAATATTTAATATAAACCACAATATTTTCCTGCAACCTAAACAGGGTTGTTGTACTAGCATATTTGCCTTGTTCATTGATAAATTACACTTCTTGGCAGACACATAAATGCATTGAATATGTTTGTTGCACAATTTAATGCATTATATTTAACACAAAACACATCAATTATTATTTAAAATTTTTAATATTCATGGCACGAGCTAGAAGGTTTTCACATGAAGTATTTTTTATGTGATAAATCTATTTACTGTGCATGATTGATACAGTATGTTTTGTCTTGTTAAATTGCGCCACAGTGCCAAACAAGCTGAAAATTGCTGGTCTAAAGGACACCAAACGCTCTGCTATTGAAGTCTCTCAGTGGCTGGCATGACCTCCACTCCAAGTGTATTCAGGGCCTTTTGTTTGGTTCTTTGTTTGGCCCAGGCTCTAATGGCAATCAAAAGGGACATGGTGGTCGTTCTCAGTCCTCAGCACTAATGACATTGGCACTGAGGCAGACAGACAGTGTTCATCCAATCCGCTGGCCTCCCTACACGGTCTCATCGCAGCACACTGAGCCTTTGCGGAGTCTCTTCGGAGAGCTCCCATTTAGCCATTCTCTGTGATTTCCCTCTCAGGAAACAACCAAATCATTTTCTCATAGACACGCTCATTAGCTGACAGCCCATTCCCTGCCAGTTTCAACATTTGAATATTCCCGTGTGTACCTCAGCAAACATCGGAGGTCTCATAGTTTCCAACCAAAGCCAGAGCCGACATGCCAGTAACACACTCCAAGGAAAAAGATCTAGATGCCAAGGCAATAAGCTGAGGTACAAAAAATGATGGATCAAATGTTATGATATTCAGTGACATGATAAGAATATGTCAGAACATAATCAGACGTTTGGTTTAAGCTTAACAAGAAGGAACTGTACGTTCGGCAAACTAAGGGATACGCCACATGTTAGGCAACAAAGGAGATAAACTAATACCTGAGAATGCTGTTTTGTTCAACAAAATTTAGGAAGAAAGCACAGTGTGTTCAAGCACAAATGGAGTCACACACATAGACATTATAATTCTTACCATCAGTTTCAGCGACTTTAGTGCCTGAGACCGATTTTTATTTCCCTAATATGTTCTGCAGTAAATCTGCATTGTCTGTGGCTATTGAAATACAGAGAAAGAGAGATCAATATAATAGGTTTGGCACCTGGCCAAAATCATCCCTGACAATGTGCGAGGCAGGCATTTGAAATCATTGGTGCATATCCGCGTGTTTGGGGGATAAAAATAATTCCTCGCCTCTTTGCCAGGGAGCGAGAGGCACAATGCCCAGGTCTGAAGGGAAGGGTGCCACATGGGTCTGCAAATTGGCTCAGGCGATCAGACACGGGCATCTCATTTTGTAGAAGAGAAGAAGAGGAAGGGGAGAGGAGGGTGGAGGGAGAAGAAGGAGGAGGAGGAGAGGGAGATGAAGATAGGAGGTGTGTGTGTGTGTGTGTGTGTGTTTGGTGGTGGTAGTGTTGGGGGTAGAGCGAGGGGTAGTAGTAGTGGTGGTGGTGTGTGTGGGGTAAACAATTCCAATGATTTCCCCAACCTGGCACAGTCCAGGATGTGGATGGCTGCACTGCAGAGGAATTGCAACGGGTTTATTTGGCTTTTTGTTTGTTTCTTTATTGGAGGGTGAGAGAGAAAGAGAAAGAGAGAGAGAGAGAGAGGAGAAGGGAAGTTGAGGTTGTTGTTTTTTTGTCAACTGTCAGAGGTAGTGTAGATGAAGGGAGGATGTTCAGATCAGAACAAATTATTTCCTTCAGATGAACTGAAAGTCGTTCTTTTACATTTGCAAACATTTGCTGTTGAAGTTCCAAGTCTTGAGTAAGCCAGATGTATGAGCATACAAACCTGAGTGTTGGGAAAGTAATTTCCTCTGCGGAGGCTGACTGATAACATTAACCTCTGGTGTGATGTCAATTTCAATGTCAACCAATTTAACTTGTGGCAATTATGCTAAAGTTATGAGGAGAATGCCAGATTTAAGCTTTTAATAGAATTTTAATAACACATTGCATGTAGATAAACACACGTTGAGACACAAGCGCGACTGCAAATGTGCATGAAAATATAAAAACACACCTTCAGAAAAACACCAGGGTGATTTTAACACATGTAGTATTTTATGTGCATGCACTGACACATGCTTGGCTGCATAGTTTACTTGCACACATACATGCATGCGCACGTACACTTGCATGCCTCCCATGCAGGTACCTTTGGCACCCTACAGTCGACTGCTGCCGAAGAAGTCTCAGCGGGTGTGCTAGATTAAAAATGACAATCACTCGGGGTGCACGGCAAACACCACAGGAAACGCAGGTGCCTTTGTTAAGAGACACCCAGTGCTCTAAAGGGCCTAATTATCTGCTGTTATTTTGGCAGTTATCAGGCAGAGAATAACTCCCCTGCTCAGACTCAGACTCACACAGCGAAAAATTACTCACTCGCTCACAGTGAGGTATTATATTGCGCCACTGACAAGGTATGCATATTATGTGCCATGTTGGAATTTCACTAGAATTTTCACAATAGAGTGTTGTGGTTTCCTGTTTTGTACAGAAAGGAAATTATTAGTGTAACCCTAATCATTAAAAACCTAAAATGTAATCACTTTCAATTGTGCACAGTATGTTTTTCCAAACAACTTCCAGGTGTAAGATATGGAAATTCAACAAAACTTTGTATTAAAACACAAAATAATGCTGACTTCAGAACATTTTACTAATGAATCATAAATATGAGTGGAGTTTAATGCAGGCACAGATATGAGAAACTGTCTCCCCCTGTTCTCAAGGGCTAGGTGGCACTGTTGGGCATGCTTTCAGACACATGCATACATATCCTCCTTGCAGCTCATGAACAGATAATTGGACAGTTTTATAGAGGATATGAACTCTGAAGGGGAACTTAAGCCATCTAATCATTGGCATTCAGCGTATGCTATTCATATGCATAAATACAAATAAAACACTTTCTCTGCCTGCACAAAGGGAGTCCTTTCTGAAAGGGAAGTCACACTACAAAACATCCATATTCCTCTGAAATTGAACCAAAGATTAGAGGAAGAAAGAAAAACTCAGGTAGATAAACCTCAAAATATAATTTTATTCTCCAAAGCGAACCTGAGATTAATCAGTCTGCTGCTATATATTCTTTAAGGCATCAATTCTCTCTCTCTCTCTCTCTCTCTTTTTTTTTTTTTTGCAGTTGAACAATAGGAATGCAACAATGTTCCACTCTGATGGCAGTGATGATGTGTACATAATGTGCGGAAGTGCAAGTTTTTTAGTTTTTCTTTTAAAGCAATTTCTTTTCAAGCTTTATCACATAAAGCGAGCAAATCACATCCCCAACATTTATGATGATGATATGATCTAAATGTAAATGTTTCGCATGTGGTGTACTTCACTGTATGGTTTCAAGTGTTTGTGCTCAGCTGAATGTCACTTTAGGACAAGGTGTATCAGTTGCTGCATTACATAAATTAAGCATATCTGTGTTGAAGAGGGATTTAATAAATATACTTGTCTGGTGTTAGTGTGTTAACATCCATCTTCACTTCAACTTCTTTCAGTGGAGACTTCCTGCCCTTCACTCCTTATGCTGTAGCTGCTAATGTAACCAGCTCTATATAATATGCAGATAATGGTGCATCAGCGTGTCTTTCCCATGTCGCCCTCGCTGCATTACAGTGGATCACACGACATGGCCTTGCCCTGCAGGAATACAAGCCCCTTGTAATTGAAATGAATAAGGGAGGGAGGAACATGTCTACTGAGAGCCCAAACTTCTCACTCTCTCTCTGCCATCAGTATATTCAGTGGGGATCCAGCCTTTAGCTGGCACCGCCAGTCTCAGTAGCACTGTCATGGGGGCTGAGGCTCGTCTGTGTGGCTGATCGGAAGTGGCACGGTCGAGGAGAGGAGCTCTCAGCGTGGGGTGCAGGAATGGGGACAGTCCCCTACGGTCTCCGGCTCCCCCCCCCACACACACACACACACACACCTCCCCCTTTTCCTTCTCTCTCTAGTGTGCAAATGCATATCTTTCTCTTATGATCTTTTGGTCTTCTTTTCCCTCGCTATGATCTCCCTCTTCCTGTTTCCCTCCCACTCCCTCACTCCCTCAGTTTCCCTCTATCTTTGTTTCTCTCACTTTCTCCTTCCCTATGGCCCGTCCTTCCTTCATCTTAATCCCTCTTCCTTCTTGAGTTTTCTAGTTGCTACATCTTTTTCTTTTGCTTTTTTCTCTCTTTTCAGAGGTGAGTTTTGGATTCATGAGGAAAGAGAAACTAGTCCTGTTGTGGGTATTGCAGCACCTGTTAAACTTTGTAGAAAGAGTAAAATTTACATCTTTAAGGTTTATTTTGGACACATACACTTCTGATTCTGCCTTCAACTTTTTTCCTATGCTTCCAGAACTTAAATATTAATGTGTGGAACATTTTTTTCCCCCGGCTCACACCTTACATTTTTTTGTAAATAACATTTTAGTTGAGGTTTCTGCAATGCAATATAGATGCACATACAGTAGTTCATCTGGCACACATACGCTGCTGCTTTCCCCTCACCCGCCTCTTGCCTCTTTACACTTCACCCATCTGTGGGGCAATTACATGCCCCCCCTCCACACCCCCCCTTATCCCAGCGCAGCCACACACACTCAGCAAAACCACATTTATCCCTCAGTGCACCTGCATCCCTCATGTTTCTAACAGTCCCACAATGCCCTCCATCTACTGGCCTACAACATCCCCAGTTCCTGTGAGACCTGATCGTTGTCATCTTTTTCTTTTCTCTTTCCACCCGCTCCCCACTTTGGTGACATACACATTATTTATTTTATGACTGAGTACTCAATTTGAATCCCCTTTCTCCATCAGTCACACGCCACACAATGGCTTTCTCCTTATCTACTGGAGTGTCCTTTTTACAACACATCAGGGCACTGTAACACACCAATAAATTCTACTGTTTCCATATTCTTACCTGCTGAAACCTGTGGTTTAAATTCACCAGGACAGGAAAAGTGGCTGTGAAAAAAATTATTACAGTTTTCTCCGACGTATGGCGACGTGAAAGTTGTAAACAAGAAGCTCCTCCCTAACTTTTTATTCTTCTTTCACACTTTGTAAGTTGTGTAAGGGTTTCAGCAGGAGAGGAAAAAACAAGCTGATTATTTTTTCTTGTTATTCAGGAGCTTATTTGGTAACTTTGCTGGTGCAGAGGACAAACATGTACATGAGTCGAGGTGACATTGCTGACCATGTCCAGCGGCCCAATTACCTCTTTCCAAATATGGTGTACAAAAGCTGGACCGGTGCATCTGTACACATGGTGTCTGTTACTCCCCAATTATTCCTGCATAAGCAGATTGTGTGGAACATCAAACTGGGGATGTGATGGCTCGTGTGCGGGCTGCCTCCAGCAGAGTGCTCTTTCTTTCCTATCATTTGATCTCGTATTGTAATCCCAGGTGCTTTGAATAATTTATAGGATACAGCTTCTCGTTAAACAATAATTTATATGTGTCTATGAGAATTGATTCCACAGGAATGCACATCTAAATAATGAGAGAAACTGCTGCATTTCATCTATAAGGAGAAACAGAGATAATAATAGCAACACCAAGACATTTCAACAAAAAAAAAAAAAAAACACACAATAGCAATAACAACAACAACAGTAATAATTATCATAATAAAAATTAGAAATACAACAAATAAGAATAATATGACTAATTAAGGATGTGCAGTATAAAAACTCACTATAACTTCCTGTGTCAATGTTGTGTTTTTAAGCAGACGGATAAAAAAAAAAAGAAAATAATCTCTACACATATTGCATGAACTTCAACATCAAATTGGTGGTCACATTTGGTCTTTAAAGCTCACCATGTCATTTTATCCTTGCAAAGGCAATATGCACATTTTCCTATTCATATCCACTTATCAATTCACAGGAGAGGACCACACTCATGCATGATAAATTTATTGTTAATGCAAAAGGCTTGTACCGCCCAGTGCTGATGCCCACAGAGAAATGATGCAACTGATTCCTTCTGAGGCAGAACAATCAAAATGTTCATCAGAGGAGAAGATGTGGAAAAGTGGGGATAAGTGTGTGTGTGTGTGTTTGTGTGTGTGTGTGTGAACCAGACCTAGGTCATGCAGTTTGTATCACATTGTGCTTTCACATAATATAAGCCTACAATTAAAACACATGTAACGTAACATTAGAATATAATTCTGCATTTATTTAAGTACACTGTGATTAAATAAGAACACACTCACAGCCATTCAAACTATGTTCTCATGTTTTGTCAAGATTTGATACTGAGTGAAATCTGACAAAAAAAAAAAACACTTCCTGTGCGAATGCATGCTACGATATAACTACCAGTGAGGCATGCATAACAATGAATAAGAAAATGTGGTGTTGGTTAAGGTGCAACACTGTGAAGAAAGTTTTATTGGGACCTCTCTAAAAGGAGGAAGTTTGCTCGCTTTAAGTGCTGGGGACCAATTATCCAGAAGTGTGACACTGTCAGAAGTCTCCAGGTTTTGTCAAGTCTTCTGACACCCTGCCAGTGTTGTTCACTGGGAAATGGAACTGTTGAGAATTTTTCTTCGTCTTTTTTTTTTTTTTTTTTTCCCCTCCTCCCAATTGGGATGAAAATAAAGAGCGCATTCGTCGGTAGCCGAAGGGTCTGGATTTAACTTCTGGTCGATACATTTTTAATTATCATTTTTTCAGGATATGTGATAAGCGTTGTGCGTTGTTTGGAATCCTCCCCCTTTTCAGAAATTTTACAGTGTCCTGAATTGAAATAACTGACATTAAAATGTGTAAACGTCCCTCATTAGCGACAAGATTTGAGATGTCATCGCTATCACATGGAAATCAGAAAAATAAGATGATAAAACGTAGATTAGCATTTTAGAACTGCCTGCATCTAGTGCATCATTCTGCTTCAAAGAAGAAAAAGATAAATGATGATGCCATTAAAAGTGAACTAATTAAGGAATGCTTCTTTTAAAAACTCATTAACTGCACCCTCATTTACATAATGATGCATATTAATTAAGTTTTAATGAATCTGAGCTTCCATCAAGTCTCCTCTCCTTGGCAGTGGAGCCATCTCTACAAATGAATAAACACTTCTCTTAAGTATATTTCTCCCTGCAAATGGGAAATGGGTTTTAAACAATAGCAACAAATAAACAAAAGCCTTCAATCTCTGCTCAGTAGAAATTCACATAATTCAAGGTCAAACTTGAACACAAAATCTACATAAACCTCTCATTGCTTAAAACAAATATATATTTAAAAATAAAAAAGAGGCTATTAACCATATTTTTTTTTCGTCCTATGTAACATATTTACCGAGAGAAGCACTTGAACAGCATTTTTTTTTTTTTTTTTTTTTTTTAAAGAAAATCATTAATTCCAGTCTGTCTTTATGCAGAGAAAGAGTATGGTGACAGGCTATGGGTTGCTTCTAATGAGATGCATTTTAAATTAGAGCGCACCTCTCACATTGCCAGCTGGTGCCTGCTCAGGTGCCTCTCTGTTGTGAATGACGGAATGCGCACACACACACACACACACACACACACACACACACACACAGACACACATCATCATCATCATCCTCCTCTGTCCCTACCATAACACATAAACCCTCCATCTAACCCCCTCCAACGTTTAATTATGTCATTCCTCTCAATGAAATGAAAATCATTACAGTAATCCAAGTTCTCCTTAAACCACACCAAAATGAGATGAGCTCACTCTAAGTTCACTTCAGTGGGAGGGAAAGAGCCAAATCTCTTGGAAAAACATTGGGCTGCATATTAACGCGAATTAAGTTCTGTGTGTGCGTTTGTTTCTGGTTTAGAACAGGTTTCATTAAGTCACTTGCATCACTGCACTGCTTTTAAAAGGAAGTTGTCGTGAAAAATAAAAAATCCCACTGCAGCGACGTGAGAGTGTGTCACCAGTATATGTTTCTGGAAATCACAGATTGATGTAATATTATTGTAATTTGTTACTGTACAGCATTTTTATTTCTGTCTTTTCCTCAGTGCCTATTGTATTAAGGCAGATTTGAGTTGATGATAGATATACAGAAACAAAAACAAAAAAAAACACATAAGATACTTAATAAATAACTGTAAGGTGTTTAGTTTAGGCTATACAGATGATTTGGTTTGGTTTAGAAATAGATTAAAAATCATTGTGAGCAATTTTCTGTTATGTTTTTGGACTTTTTCTGTATGAACCCGAGCTCTGGTGCGTTTCCTAAACCCCAACAATGTGTTATCTGTGACTAAACCACACCATAAAAACTGTTAAATGTATAAAGATAAGCATCATGAGTCATTATAAAACTGTAATATATACATATACACGTACTAAGAAATGCTCCTATGAAATTAATTTTGCCTACAGAAACACTGATATCAAACATGCCTGTTCACTGAAGCGTAACATTGCAGCATTTTACTCTTCCCAAGTGAAAAAAAAGGAAAGTTTTCTGTCTTCTTACACTCTAAACTGTAAATTATTTTTTAATTAGTATTTTTTTTTTTTTTTTTTTGAGAATTACTAAATTATTACTGGAAGCCTGGCATGAGTAGCAGCTATTGTAAAAGATACACGTGTGATGTGTGTCTTCCAGATGAACACACTGCCTCATTGGTTTGTTTGTTTGTATGTCCTTGCATCTCCCCAGCTGGTATGTGGCGGGCAGGTAAGCGGGGAAGGAGGGCGGGGAGCGGTACGAGCAGGCGGGCGGCGGCGAACACGCACGCTCTGAGGCAGACGAGCTGGAGGGGTTAAAGGTCATAACGATCAGATGATTGGAACTACAGAGGGAAAGTGTGTAGCCATGTAGGGAAAATGGGGGAAGCAGATGCCCGTTAATTAGGGGAAATGTGACGGACAAGATTTGATCAGCGAGGGGTATGGCTGCCTCCTGCAGCACGGCAGCTGTTGTGAGGGGGGATGCTGGTGGGGTTGGTGTGTGTGTGTGTGTGTGTATGTGTGTGTGTGTGTGTGTTCTCATCCCCACAGGGCACCGCCACACTTCACAGACATGCCAGGAACCGTCCGCAGGCCAATGCAGTGCCCTACGGAGAGAGACTATTTACAGCACAATACAATTCAACTCATTAAACTCTCAGATGAAGTTGTATTTGTCAGTGTTGACTCTTCATGGGGAGCTTGATTTGTTTCTGTGGCAAAAATGTAGGATTTCTTCTTATGTAGTTTTGTTCTAAAAGTTTTGGAAGGAAATAGTTTAGGTGTACATGTACTTAACAGGCAAGGAGATGATGTTTGGGGGGGGGGGGGGGGGGGGGGGGGGGCTGGGTATCTACTGGGCCTAAATGAATCTATTAGTGGTCTGTGTAAAGTGTCCATGGTTTGAATTTCACCATATTCACACGCAGAATGAAATTATGCATGCTATTGTTAACATATCAAACATTTATCATGTTCTTAGACGTCGACTCAATAGCAAGGAGGCGTATTATTCAATGCCACGCAGATATTTTGGAAGAGTTTGTCATACGTAACACAGTCATACCTTGAAAATAACAGTCTAAAAATAAATGACGTACCCATATCGCTCTTTCAAATCTCTACCTTGCAGCTCTGAGTCAAAATTTGATAACCACTGACCTAGACGTTTGCCAACAGCCCTCCTCCTCCTCTGACGGATCTCTGTCATTCCTCAGTCTATTTGTGAGAACACAAGTATCCCACGCTATCTGTCATATTTGTCCTTTAAAGTGAGAAACAGTGGAGTTTGAGTGAGTTGAGTAACTTCTTAACCAGTGTCTGTCTGTCTGTCTGCCTCCTCGTCAGACTCTACATCTCCCAACCAATGTTTCTATCTACGATCATGTCAGGTGTTCGTTCTATGTGCCCCTCTTTTTTAACGTTCTTGCCATGCACGTGTAATTAGAATGAAACAGAGTGACAGGATGTTCGACACTGTTGACAAACATGACTAATACGCAATGAGTCTCCTAAAAATGTTCAACGTAACCCGGAAAGAGTGTTGTGCATAGTTTAGCTAGTCTGACGAACAACTTTTTTATTCTCTTCAATTCTATTTATAATTTTTTTTTTTTTTTTAACATATACGTGTTTACTAGAAATAAAGTTGACATATGAAGTCTAAGCAGAAATACAGAGATAAAAATTGATTTCTTGACAGATTAAATGACAGATAATTGACACATATAAGGTATTTATTTATTTATTATGATGGATTGGATGCACTAACTTTTATTGACTATCTTATTTATTTATTTATTTAAATAAAGGAATTGTGATGTGATGCTGTTGTTGAGAGCTGCTAAGTTGCTTTGCTTTTCATTATTTTTAGCAATGGCAATATAATATAATATGTATAATCTGATCTAATAACGTCGCTAAATAAAAGTCTTTGCTACAAACTCCAAAAGTAAGGAGAGAATAAAAAAAGGTAGTGGTTAGTTATAGTGTTTTTAAATCTATTTTGTGCTCTAATAGAATGAATTGCTTTGTCTTTGTGTGCAGTATGTGAGAAAAAGTACCACTTGTTTGTACAGTTGAAAAAAGTCATCATTAACTTCAATAAGTAGACTCCTTTTGATGCAGTTTAGATGTTTTATGTTAAATTTATCATTTCATTGTTACAAGCAGAAAAATATGGCATGCATAAAAAAAAAATATTGCTGCTGAGAGGCACCCCTCCCTCGCTTCCCCAACACCCACATTACCACCAGCACTACCTATTAAAACTTATCTTTCTTTAATCAATTGTTAAATGTCATAGACAATCATCATTTAACACTGTCTTCCTGTGTGATTCTTTTTAATCTGGCTGTAAATAGGGCAGCCCTGTCTATCACTTCAGTTTCTGCCGTACACCAGAGACTTAAGGTGTTTCAACAATAGCTTGTGAAAAGAAAAAAAACAAAAAAACAAAGAAGCACTTTTTTTTTTCCTCATCTCAAATCCCCGCAGAGAACACCAAAGGTATGAAAAGTGAAGAAAGGAGGAAATAAATCCAGGCGATGATGAATAATTTGAATGTAGAAATGAAGCTGTTTCAGGAGTGAGTGAGATACCGCACAAGGAGCAGCCATGGGGAGCGTACAATTAGGTCACCCAAAATAAAACGCTATCCTCCAGAAAGTCTTTCTTGGAGTTGTCAAATTCAATATATTTCACTGCCAACAGAATTCTTGATTTGACTGTGAAGTGAGAGGGTGAAAGAAAGCGAGTGAAGGCCTATTTGAGAGATGCAGCTCAAGACCACGTACATCTCATAATTTATGTAAAAAAAAGAGGGGTGTGTGTGTGTGTGAGGGGCTTTTCATTTAAAATCAGACTATCCTCTTAGGAGGGACAACAACTTTAGCCATATTGTTGAGCATAGCATCGAGAGATATGTGTCTCAAACCTTGAGTTCTCCAAGTTTGTGAAACATTGTTGGCTCCTGGTGACTGTATATTAAATTTAATGACACACACAAAGGGCTCAGTCTTGCAGGAGGCATGTGGTCGCTGAGCCACCTCATGTACCAGAGCGCGGTAACAAAACTTTGGGGCGGTGGAAAGTTTACAAAGCATCAACGTGGTGACAAAAGTCAACAAACAGCCTAAGCCAGCCGCCATCTCTTTCTCTCTCTCTCTCTCTCTCTCTCTACGACACCCAACAGGAAGGCAAGGCTCCTCCAGAGAGCACGATACGGCACGTCTCCAGGTGACAGATATGTCACCCCACCTAAAACCCCGTGGCACAATTATACCTCTGTCGCTCTGAAGGAAGGAGGTGGGTAGAGAAGAGCAGGGGGGGGGAGGGGTAGAGGTGGAGAGGATGAGATGGTGGGTAGAGGGAGAGAGAGAGTGAGTGAGTGAGAGGAGAAGTGGAGGGTGCGGGGTGGTGCTGGATGCTTTACTCCTGGCTTATTCAAAGAGACAGCCCAAGGGATGCCTCTCGCTCTTCTAACAAAGCACTTCTTTTTTTATTATTTTTTTTGCCTTTTTTTTTTTTTTCCTTGAGTATTGCTGGGTGCGCTCCAGTCAAATCCTCTGGGCCCTAGTCTTCCCCCTCAGCCATTTGAGGATGCCTCTGAAACTTTTTCTCGCAGACATTGGGCCTGTTTCACTGCTGATGTTTCAAATGAATAATCCAGTGCTGCTGTGGCCAAGCGGAGGGTTACACAGGAGTGAGGATAGATAGTGGTTTAATGTCACACTTACAGCTAAGGGAGTGCCACTTTATTCACTCTGCTACATAACAAGACATGGGTAGGCTGTTTCAGATTGCTTTGTCATTATAACTATTGGATCTTGATTGACTTTTTCCTACAGTTCAGTTTTTATCGTAATGCAAAGAAAATAGTTCTGTTAGTCATTTACACAGTTTGTATTAGCACCTTCTGACATGTGATGACTTGGGAGTGCCTAATACGGGCCCACGGCTTTAACAATGTATGAGTGAGGGAAAGAGAGAGGGGACGTGTTCACACTCCAACTAGGTCAAACTGTCTAAGGAACAAAACAGAACAGACCTCAAGTTTGCAGAAATCATTACAGGAAAACAAACTTGTCACTCGCTTGACACTCTTGACTGTTCTGCTTTCCGAAGCAGAGAACGATAATAATAAAAAAAAAAAAAAAAAAAAAATCTCCATTGCAAATTAGCCTCTATGGTTGTGAAGTTTCCCCGTTTGAAATGCATATCAAAAAGCCAGCCAAAGCCACAACTTACCTTGTCGTTGACATCGGGGGACAGGAGAAGAAACGCGCTTTTCTCTTCGAGAGCTGGTTTCGATTGTATACACAAGCCCCACAAAGGAAGATAAACCAGAGGCACACATTCATAAAATATACATTTGCTTCTTTGTCTTTCGTTAAGATCTTCAACAAATAGTGCTGATGCAAGAAGGACAAAAAGAGAGAAGGTTACAGGGTGTTTGAAAAATGGAACTGCAGCAGCACGACTTAACCCCTATCTCACTGTACTTTCTTTAGATGATGCTGTGAATTACTGTTGATCATGAGAAGAGATTAATTTATTCTTCAGTCACATTTAATGGCTTTTCCAGCACGATTTGCTCCACTTCTGCTCTGTTCAAATGTAGACGCCTTGTACCTTTTTCAACTCTTCTAACTAAAATCCTGTGTTTCCACAACAATCTGGAACACAGCGAGCTGCCAATAAACAGACATTTGCATTGACTTTACCTCACCACTGTCTTGTAAAACATGCTGGTTGCAAGATATGACTGTTTCCCGCTACTTTATTAACACCTGTCACTTGAATTCTTTGTCACTTTTTAACATACAGTAGCTACCGAGTGAACCGTGTAGGGCATCGGCTCCTCACCTTGTCTGTCCAAATCCGCATCCGCGTACATGATATCTGTGTGTACGTGTGTGTTTGACTTTGCATGTGTGTATGATTGCCGGTACAGGAGAGAGCGGCGGGAGTGACAGTACCCCTCCCCAAGGTCACGTCCAAGGAGAGTCGAGCCAATTACTATGCAGATCAGAGCTGATGGCGTTTAAGGGGATTGCTCCGATGCAATCACATTAGCTGGCCAGAGAGGAATCTCCAGGCTGACCCCAATCACAGGGGCTACAGCGCTGGGGTCAGCCAGGATGGAGGACTGCCGCCCATGTTTTCTTTTCACAAAACACTTTTTCCTTATCTCAACCAGGCACGTGATTACCAAGCCAAACAACCCTCCTCCTCCTCCTCCTCCACACAAGGCAACCATGTACTTGCATATATTTTTTTTAAAAGAATTGCATATGGATTGCAACACATGCAGAACATAGGGGAAGGTTTGAAGCCTATTGGGGATAAAATTAACAGTAACGGATACGGTTGCAGTTAGTGGTATATAAATCACTTGACTGAATGTATTCCTGTATTACTATCTTGTGTTAATCCTTTAAATGTATGTACAGATATATTAAAAATTTTTTTTGCCCATTTGTTTTTTTTCTCCATTTCTCTGTGTATATGGGGGGGGGGGGGGTCATGGTCGGTCCATGTCAGCAGGTCCTGGTCTGGGCTGGTCCTATGGTCTCTATCCTCTGGTTGGCTGCAAAAATTATCAGCAGTTATCTCAAACTAAACTACATTAGAAACGTGTGTGTATATGTCCACATGCACTTTTTTTTTCTTTTACTTGACTGTTTTATATCCATTTTTATTCTAGTTTAATCCATGTGTGTCTTTTACCTGAGCACCTTACAATGGTATTTTGCAATGATACTAAAGTTTATTCTATTCCTGTCGTCTGAACCCACTTTATCCTCACTAGGGTCACAGGGGTCATTGGGGGCCTAATCCAGCTACGATGGGTGAAGGCAAGGTACACTCTGTATGAGTCTCCAGTTCATCTCAGGGCTGAACATATATAGACAAATAATCACTCTCACATTCACACCTATGGACAATTTTTAGATTAACCAATGAAGTGAATTTGTTTGGATGGTGGGAGAAAACTGGAGAAAACCCACATGCAAACTCCACATAGAAAGGTCTGGTGTGGGAATCGAACCAGGGACCTTCTTGCTGTGAGGCTATTCTATTCTATTCTATTCTATTCTATTTTGTTCAGAAACATTGTACATATTAGTGATTTGCTCGTATAATGTTGTGTATTTTTTGCTACATTAGTGACACACACACACACACACACACACACACACACACACACACACACAGGTACAACCAGCAGTGTTCACAGTTGACCAAAGTCCCCTACACACACACACACACACACACACACACACACAGACACACATTTTATTCTTGCCATCTATTCCTCTCTTATTCTCCCACTCGTCTTTCAGGTGAACGCCTGTCTGTGATCTGCAGTGGTCTTGGAGGGCAGATTGCAATTTACTCTCTCCCTGTGGGTGAGGTGTGTGTGTCCAGGTTGTAAATATGCCTCCTCTATCTCTTTTTTTTCTCCCCCCCTCCTTCTCTTGCACCCTCTCTCCCCTTTTCCTCCGTCAGTAGTTTCCCCGCTGCCCGTATGGCCAGTAATGAGACTGAGTTTGATCAGGTCGCCTCGGTGTTCCTGGAAAGATCTCACTTGAGCCACTGGCCCGTAATGGAATCTGCATCTAATGCATACATAAATCACACCTCTTTCAGGACATTTTCATATGCATAATGTCTTTCAACCCCCCACCCCCCCCACCCCTCCTTCCCATTGCTCTTTCTCTCTCTTTCCACCCAATGAGCTTTGTATGAAGGGATGGGGGGGGGGGGTTTAGTGGTGGTGGGGAGGAATGGAAAGAAGAAGAGAGAGGTGATGAGTTTCTCTTTTTTGTGCCTTTTTTTTTTAGAGAAAGATAGAGACCCGTCTGTAACTCTATCCTGTCTATTGTGCTGACAAGACTGGCTGAGTGGTGAGATGATGTTAAGATTGGGGGAGATCTTCTTTAGGTTCCTGCTTGGCATCTGTTCTCACTGTCTGTATCCTGTGTGAATGTGTATGTGCACAAAAGATAGACAATGTGAGAGAAAGGAAGAAAGCGAGGGGAAAAGACGAAAGAACATGAATCAATAATAATTGTTAAAAATAAAAAAAATTTTTTTAAAAAGTGTGGAGATTTTGTCAATTCGGCACATCGGTTGGGCATTGGGTATATTTGAGAAGGACACTCACTATGGCCTCTCTCGCTCTCTCTCTCTCTCTCTCTCTCTCTCTCTCTTTCTCTTTCTACCTCTCTCTTTCTCCCTCCTCTGAGGCTTTGTTATGTTAATGCAGACGGATGTGGCAGATTCACAGTGATTTTTCATCTGCCGGTGACGAGAGATAAAAGGCGAGTGACGAGGTGTCGCGATCGTCCTCACTGTTCGCCTCTCAGTCACTAACAACCTTCTGTATTGTACCTCCGCCACTTTCCACGGGCGCCATTTGCATCTGCAAGCCTTCACTTCATCCTCCCTCCTAAAACTTTATGCCTTCTCGTTAGGGCCACGTAGGTGTGAGATTAAAATGTTGGGCACACTTTCATTTTCATAAGCGTACTGACTTGCAACTGTGTGCGTTTGAATGTGTGCGACGGTGCATATGTGTTCTTGTGTAAATGTCTACATGTGCAGGGCCTACTGTATGTGCATATGTAAAGTATATATTAACATATAGCATCTATACTGCTGAATGTTATTTATTTATTTGAGTGCCTCCTAAGTATGTGGCACTTTTTCCCCTGTAGGTGCTCCGCATCTCTTTAGATGATACAAGCTGCCATATCAGCACAGGCTAACCCATTCTTAATCACATTTGCATTTTTATTTTGAGATATTCCTCAAACGTTTGCATTATTGAGGATTTATGATGAGCTCTTCGCCTGATCCTCCATCAACTTCACTCATAAAGAAGGTTCTCCATAACTCATAGGCGAGTGGAATATGCTGTCCCCCTGAAGTAATTAGATAGCAGAATTCTGATATGGAAAGTTTGAATAAATCACTTTGTTTATGAGTGCTGAGGCCTTGAGAACAGGGGCGTCAAAAAGGAGCTCTATTCTCATCATGTAAAGACGGAAAGGACTCGAGTTTTGCTGCAGAGCTTTTGATTTTCAGCCATGATCACTTTTCGTCTTTACTGTATGCTTTTATACATCTGCTTGAAAGATAAATCTGGTTTGTTTCCACTTTGTTCTGTTTTTTTTTTTTCCCTTATTGGTAATGATCATATTTTACACAAAGCAATTCTTGGAATCATGGAACAGTCTAACGTCACTAAAGTAAATTAACAGTGAGTCAGACTCATAGACTGTAAATGAACAATTTGAGAAAACCTCTTTGTGAATCTCTCTTTGAGATTCACAGCATGGCCGTCACCTTATTGGCTTTACGGAAACATGGTGGGTGCGGTGAACAGCGAGGGGTGAAACTGAAACTTATTGACAACACACACCACATAGACACCGTGTAATTTGAACTACTTAATAAGTGTTAACGCATAAAGTTGTGTCTGATAACAATAATCTGAAAGTCATGAAATGTATCAACACACCTGAGCTAATTACCAGGTTAATGGATAAATCCTATACTTCGATTAATGCTAACATCAGCTAATGTCATGGTCTACGTCAGAACAGATTCCTCTGATGGTCTTGTTAGTGTAACTCTTTAACATAATTGTGACCTAGCTGCCTGTCAGAGAGAGGAACAATGTTAATCAATAAACAACAGCTCCTCAAACACTAGCTGTCAGTCAAAGCCCACGCAGCATCGTCGACACAGACAGACTTACCTTTCAATCACAGAAACCGCTCCCTTAATTTTGCATCACTTTTTGAGTTTGAATAATCTAAACAGGCAAGTTAAATCAGTTGTCATGGGGAGGAAAACCAACTCTGTTTTTCTTTTTTTGTACCAGGTTGTAAACATGTTTGTGTTTTTTTTCCTGCTGTTAAATCCACATTTAAACATAGGAATCTATGACTCAACCCCCAGTGGACATTGGGGTTACCTTATAGTTTGACATTTCTACAATGGCTTCACTTTTCAGCCCTGGAGGTACACTAAATAACATGTTATAAACAGCGGAGCCACATTATGAGTCAAAGTTCAAGCAGGAAGTCAGCTTTGGGCTATACAGTGATTGAGACTTATTGGCCACAGCAGGAGTTTCAGGTTAACTGAGCTGCTGTTTCCATGCTGCACTTATTTTAAAGATGTTAGTGATATAGTAGATAACTGGAATCATCCTCCTTTCAAACTGAACTAATCAGAGACGTAATGACACTGGACAATAGAACTGAATGCTGCAGAAGATATTTTATATTTGCCAATATTTTACCAACATTTACGATGAATATTCTGCACCTACATGATTGTAATCAATGTTGGAATTGTTTGCTTTAATTTAATTTATTTTATAAGGCTGTCAAATGATTCAAATGTTTAATCAGATTAATCACTGAGTTTCTTTGGATTAATTTTGATTAATCATGATTAAGTATTCATTTTTAACCTATATTAATTGTGTTCCAGTTTACATGAGCAAACAGACTCAAGAAAGAAGTTAATGTATTTACACTTGACGTGTTTGTCATAAACTTGGCAGAATCACAGATAAACGTATGCTTTGCATTAATTTGGTATTTTAAGCTTGAAATAATTTGCTGAAAATAAAAACTCCATCTTGCAGGGTATGCAAAACACTTCATGTCAGTTGATTGTTCTGTCTAAGGGGGTTTTCCAACTCAAATTTCCCACAAAATGCACAAAAATACATTAAACAATAGGGATGAGAGAAATAAATTAAATCACATATGTATCGAGATTTTTTGTTTTATGATTTTTAAATTGATTTTTTTCTTCAAAAATCTGTACTTTACTCCAGTATTTATTTTTCTAGCAACTTTTTAATTTTACTCCCTACATTTTTGTTTAAATATCTGTACTTTATACTCTTCACATTCTCAGAATAGACTGATTACTTTTTCAAACAAGACAAATGTGCCAGTATGAAAAATAAGTCGTAAATCAGAAATTGTGACTGACTATATTATAATTCAGACTTTTTTTCCCATAAATTTGACTTTTTTTTCTAATCATTTTCATTTTTCCTAAATGTTCTGTCCATACTGTACTCACATGATCCAATAAAACACACCATCTACACAGTAACTCACTTTTAAAGGCTTTATTTTTGCATATTTTTGAAGATTTTCTGGTATTTACTGTTTAAATAAGTATAATTTCATCCATAGAAAAATAAAAAATAAAAAATGCAGTTTTACTTTTTACTTTATTACAATTAAGAAGTTGTACTTTTTTACTTTTACTTAAATAAAGTAGTTGAATCAGTACTTCTACTTTTACCAGAGTATGTTTTCACACCAGTAGCTGTACTTCTACTTAGTACAGAATGTCAGTACTTTGACCACCTCTGCTCAGGACACATTTTCACATTCACTCCAGAGAACCTCACTCACTTTCCACTCCTCTTCAGTGAAGAGAATAGTGTCCAATACTCTGAGTAAATCACTATTTATTATCATATTCAACAATCACCTCACTACACAACACTGGAATTATGCAGAACACAACGATGTAGCCCTGTCCAGCTGGTGTTTTATCTGTACTGTCTGTCTGCACCACAATATGTATGCAGTCTGTATAGTTTTATTACTAGAATTAATCTTATGCTATTATGTTTTTTGCACAATTTTTATGAATGCACACTTGTTCTTATGCTTTATTCTGTTGTGACTTGACCATATAATTTCCCCGTTGTGGAATCAATAAAATCGAATCGAATCGAATCGAATCGAATCTAATCTAATCTAATCTAATCTAATCTAATCTAATCTAATCTAATCTAATCTAATCTAATCTAATCTAATCTAATCTAATCTAATCTAATCTAGAGATGTTCACAAGTCACTTTTTCCAAGTCCAAGTCAAGTCTCAAATGGCTGAAATGAACGTTTTCACATTAGGTGCTATTTGAGATAATACCGCATTGCTGTATTGTTTTGTATTAAGTCTGTAGTAATTAAGTGTGGTGAAAGCATGTAGGCCTTACTGTACTATATACTCCATTATTTCACACTACACCATCAAAATTGATCAGAACGATGCATGTGCAATGTGAAGAAACATCCCAAAAGCTTTGTTTAAATTTAATCAATGTATTTTGATCAAATTACAAATACAATGTATTTGTAATTTGTGCAAATTTGCACAAATATCAAGGGAGGGAAACTATTATTTCTACCTGTGATTGTCCCATAATGTTGGAAAAACTGAAACAAATTAAATAATAAAATATATGATTCCATGATAATGAACTCGTGAGTCATATCACACAAGTCTAAAGTCAAGTCTCACGTCTTTGTTTGTGCGACTTAAGTGCGACTCAAGTCCAAGTCTCAGACTCAAGCCCCCATGTCTAATCTAATCAACCCGTACTTCACTTCATGGCCACTGATGTTACTGTATTAATAAAATAAATGTATTTTCCAATCGTTTCCCACAGCGGCTTAAGACAATGCTTTGTCCCAGAATGTCACCAATAAATGTTTATTTCAGTGTTTTTATTTCGAGGTCACAAGCCACTGTACAGCCCAGTAATCTATTCTACATTCACACATTCATTATTTCCTGTTTGAGTGTTAGGTACAAGTAGCTTATTTATTATTTATCCATCAAACTTTGGGACAATGACCTTAACTGGTGAATACTAGTGTCTCATTTTCCTTCTATTCTTTCTGCAAAAAAATTCAAATGATCTTCTCTTCAATGCAAAATGAGTGTTTTTGGCAAATCTATGGGAAATGGATCAAGCCGAGTTTTATTAAAAAGGATTTGAATATTCAAATGAACGCTTGACTGATCTTTTGTTTAAGCCTTCTTTCCTGTCACCAGTTATTAGCTCAAGAGGGTGAAAAGTTTCTCGTATTTTGGTGAATTTCACATTGGATTTACACTGGAGGGGATTTTATTAAACCATTATTTACATTGTCTCATTTCCATTTTGGTTCCCTACAGAAAGTTGGAGCGTGACATTTTTTGAACAAACTTCTGTGTTTTTTCTTATTAGCTTTTATTATAGATTTGCAATGATGCTTCTATAAATATAAGATTTCCAGTTTGCTGTTTACCGAGATGTAATTGGCTATCTAGAGTCAAGCGCTATTTGGTGTGAGCCTGAACTTTGGGATGAAACTGAAATTACTGCCTCAGTGCCTCTGCCTAACTGTAGATAGTTATTCTACAAATAGGAATCTCTGCTTCATGATAATTACTGCCACACACTCTCACATCGATGCGATATGAATGTGTGAATCCATTGTACGTGGGGATCAAAATAATGACATGTCGACCCATGAGAGGAAAGGATTAAAAATGAGATAGATTGTTTTTTTGCATGAAAAGCAGTTCAGTGATGTCGAACAAGTGGAATTCAGTGCAGTGATTCAAAAAAGGACAACTTGCCCTCTGTGTGAGGCGCGTTAAACAAACCAAGTAATAGTGGCAGACTTCCCATTAATTAAGCTTGAAGGATTCAGTTTCAATCCTCCATTTGTTGATGGGGAATTGCATACTTCACAGCCTCTGCCCCTTTGATGGTAGTTTTGGGACCAACAAATTGATTGATGGATAGCTATTTGCATGTATCTTAAAATGCATCTTTTTTTCTCCCTATTTTTATTGAAAATAATGGAATGGAAGTAAGTGTGTGTAGGTGGGGTTGGTGTGTGCGTGTGTGTGTATATATATATATATGTCTGTGTGCGTTGTGGGGTGTTGGTGGGTGTTCATGGGGGGTGGGGGTGGGGGGGCTTGTGGCTTGTTAAACAGAATTCATTTTCCACCAGATCATAATGCAATCATAGTGGGCCTGCTTTATTGTGCCAGTCAGCACATGCACACACACACACAAATACATCTTACTCAGTTTAGGATTTGATTTTATTATTCCATCTCACTGTGTCCTATTCGAGCATGCACAACAGCTAGACATTCCTATTTATTTATTCTCAGACTTCTATAATCAGCCATATCAAGCATGCGCAACAACACTGTTACAGGCTTCCTTCGTGTCTCGTGTGAAACACATCATTTTAAAGGCAAGTATCACTTTGTTGCCAGACAAAAGCAAGGCTCAATTACATGTTGGTCTTATGTAAGGAAATTGAAAGCCCTCTGTAATCCTACTTTAAAGAAATTACTTTGATTTTCATGTTCATGGCAATTTCATTATTGATGAGGCAAAAGTGTATTAGCAGTGGTAGTGTCCAAAGACCTGCATTAAGTGCAATATTCAAATTGTCTCCCTCTTTCACTATGAGCTGTGACCTTCGGGTGCCATGAAAGCCCAGCCTTATAACCAAGGCAGTTAGTTTGCCTAAGGCATATGAGATATAAGCATATGTATATTGATATATTGAGGTAGTTCGTCCCTCGGCAATGCAATGAAGCATGATATATATATTTATATCTAGGTGTCCGGTGGATGCAGTGCCTCCTGTCCACTGATGAGAATGGGTATCTGACTCCACAGCGTGTGGGTGAATTTACTCTAGGTAGTGTATGCAGGGGTTTCAATCTCCCTGCAAACCATTTGAATATAGGCCGCTGATTTATTACCTTATTTGGTCTGTCTTCTGTATGCAAATGTGTTAGTGGGGGGTGGTTGGTAGTAGGGTTGAGGTTGGCGGTAGCAGTGGCTCTGGTGGTGGTGGATTGAGGGTGGGGGGGGGGTGGGGGGGCACACTTTGGTTGTATGCATAATGAGATTCCCAGGGTCATCCCTCCGGTGTGTCAGGGACCCATAGCGAAGCAAGCCTCCAGGGGACGTAGGAAAAGATGTGTGTGTGGGTGTGAGGGGGTACAGGGGAATGGGCGCTGCTAGGCAAACTCCCTAGGTGTCCCTACTGCCTCACCTCAACCTTACACCCTCCAGTTTCTCAGTCTACCTATTGCCAGCTCTGTGACCCCCCCCCCCCCCAAACACACACACACACACTGCCATAGCTTTCACTAAGTGTCTGCTGTGGCTCTTGGCTCAGTGGAAGTGCATTAGCCCTCATAACAATGTATCCCCCCCCCCCCCCCTGCCAATTATGGATCTGATCTGTGTGTTTAATAATTGCCCTCTTCAGACGCATTCAATTGTGTCCAAATGGGAGTGGAATTGATTTTTTGTAGGATATTAGCCGATTACTTTGAGTGCCCCCCTAATTTGAATCGATTTGAATAATGGTTATTCATGTGATCTTTGCCTTTTCTACTGTGCAGTGCAACGACACGCCCTCAAGGTGCAGCACTGCCACTGTGATAAGTATACTGTATCCCAAAGTGTTGGCATGTGCGCAGCATTTGATATTACATGTTCTTTCATAACTTGAGAAAATGTAAAAGTATTAATACAGTAGCGGCTAGAGGGTACAAGTAGATTGCAAGTGCATGGATTAATACAAAATTATACCCGCTGAAGATCTGAGGTCCGTTTTTATTATCAGAGATTTGCTTTCCTGCCTTTTCAAATTGAACTCTAGTAGAAACTGGGCTTTAGATTGTTAAACAGTGAATAAATATATGGTTTGCATTCACTTGCTTACATATGGGCTTTTCTAATGCATAAACCTGCTTGATCAGAATGAAAATTTATGAAAAGGTGTCCCACCATGGCTTGCCTTTGTTGAGCATATATGCAAAGTGTGGACCTGGGTGCTCTCATCCATAGCTGAGTGAACGCTGCCCCGGCCATCATATGTGTCTCAAAGAGGACTGGGGGACACAGACGGTGATTTACCCCCACACACAATAGATAGACAATAGGCTTGTCTGACACTTAAAATATTAAAGAGTGGAATATGCACCGCTACGTTGATCTTCACTATCAATATTTAACATCCTCTTATGCATGTATGCTGAGTTGTCCAATTTCATTAAGGCCATTTGTCATCCTGGAGGGCACTGGTCTTGGGCCTGGAGAGCCCAGGGACAAACCAAGGGGGGCTTGTGTCACCAGTACCCATGTGGGGGAAGTGAAATATCCCAGTCGTTTCTCATATACTTTTACAAGGCAACAAACAAATAAGAAAAAAAAAAGCTGTTGTTTTGTGCCTTTACACCATGATAATAGGTACAAGTGTTTATAGGTACAAAGGGGGGGGGGGGTGCAGTGTTTTACTCCAAGACCAGTAGTAGCAAGTGGAGCTAACATATTGAAATGAAAAATATTTATTTTTGGCGGTACATGCAGCCCATCTGCCTCCTTCTACATGTACATAAGCATGTGTTCTAAGATACGTCAAGTCTTTGAACAAATCAACATTGGGTTTTCATTTACTCAGAATTACGTTTTGAATGTCATTGTGTGGGTACATGTTCCTTTTTTTGTCATTATACAGAAAATGTATGAGTTCTTAAGAGAAAGGTGCAAGGAAGTATATAACCACAAATTGTGCATTCATCAGTTTGCGTCTTTTCTGTGGGCGTCGCTCTGAGCACGTTGACTAAGACAACGTGGTATACATGGAGCTCTATTTGTTCCCCGTACATTTGGCTTGTGTTTATCACATTTCGTCTAACAATACATCTCGATTCCTAAAGGCACAGAATCTCAAATGTGACATTTTAACAACCCTTATTCCTTTCACGCTGCACCATTTCCTTTTTGCACTTTAGTGTCATTTTCATTCCAAACCTGAATTACCAATTTGTCTTTGTGGCACGGGCAATTTACATGCATCCGTTTCAGTTTTTTTATATGCAAAATGCACTAAAGTGTAGCATTTTTCCCATCACAAGGATATTTTCCCGGGTCTAATTTCATGGTTTTGATGGTGAGTGAGTCTGTCTCGGAGGAACTGTACCTCTTGTTCTCATAGCTCCTGGGTGACGTCTTGATGACAAGTGTCTTTAATATGCATGGAGAATGGCAGGTCCCACATTTTGTCCCCACAGTTTTGCATGTTGAGGGGAAATTGCCCAGCATTGGGGCTGTGGTTACAGCAGGAGACGAATGTCAGTTACCATTCAGAGAGAGACCCTGGCTTTTTATGATTATTGCCTCTGTGTACCACCATTAAAAACAGAGTGGGGGGAATTGTCCGTACAGCATTTTGGCTCTCTGCATGGTGGCTAAGTTCCAGTAGAAGCTTGCACAGATATTTCCCTCTCACCAAAGAGGGACAGTGATCCTGTGCCAAAGCCTAGAGGCCTGCGTCCTGTTGTGTCACAGCCTACATTAAAGAGAATCTAAGGCCTCTTTTGCCACCAGTAATACAAAAGAATCCATGTTTTTTTTTTTTTTTCAGGTTTACAGAAACAATCTATTTTAAGCTTTGCAGAATTTACACCTTTTAAAAGTCTTTCAACGCTACAGTGTTTGAATGAAATACTATGAAGTGATCTCATGCTCATTCATGTGGAATTAAAGCAGTGAAAATCAGTGGTGTATTAATGCTCTGAAAAGCATTACACTACAGTCTCCAATCACTGTGGGTTTATCTGAGGTGTGTACTGTGCAAGAAATGACGTTAAAGCAAGCATATGAATAGATGAAAATGTACAGTATTCACAATATGTATTTACATGTTATGTCTGGCTGTTGAATATTTGTTTGCACATGCAGATACTAAACTCATGTTGTTTCCAGGTACAGTGTATTATTCTGTGACAGTGTTTAAGTAGCGTTCTGGTTTTGCTTTTCAAGTATTTTACTTGAAAAATGGTTGTACTGGTGTTGCTATTACTGTAATACCAAAATCACTGCTGCTGAGACTACCAAAGTTTCTGTGGCACTATTATGAGAATGTCTGCTACTATTTCCAGATGCTACCAGCAAAAGCGCAGCTCCTCCTTGTAAAACAGCTGTGATCACTGATACTGCTGATATTACAACTTCTAAGTCACAATGGCAGTTGAAGCAATAAACCCTTTCCTGCGTGCAAATATTATATTTTCAGAAAGTGATATATTTTCTTTCACTTATGCTAGTCTTTAAGTTGATATTTTTATTCAATTATCATAGCCGCTTTCATTTTACATCAAGTCTAAATGTATTGTTTCAGAGAGTAAATACTGTCCTGTATTCAGAAGCTGCAGAATGGAAAAAGAGTGCTTAATATAAGGTTATCTGTATGCTTTAAATCCAATTATTTTTCACTTTGTTAAAAAAAAGGCAAAAAAAAAACCAAAACAAAAAACCCTGCAACTTTTGAAGAAACAAATTGGCTGTTTTCTGGTTGCTTTTTAGGAAGGAAGAAATCACTGCATGAATTATACTAATGAACTGTAATAAAGTTAATTTTGGATGTAATTTAGATTAATATTCAATGCTGAAATCTGTTCTTTTCTTTGAAGAAACTAGTACATTGAACATAATCAGAAGAATATAGTATGACTTCAATAGTAAATACCCTGTTTCCATTTATGAGAAAGGTAACAAAACCTTATACCAATTCAATATCAGATCATACATTTTAAAACAAAAACAAATTCATAAAAATTAACATTAAATGAAGACACTTGTTGGGAAAACTTCTTGATCTCAGTGTTTTGAAATCATGAAACAATTGAGATCTTGTTTGTTTGTTTTTTTCTTTTCTTTCTTCACATGTTTTCCACCTTCCAGCTCTCAACCATGTCACATTTCTCACCTGAATAGCACTCTCTACAGTCCATCCAAACACGCTAACGCACATTTCACATCAAGGATACTGACACACACACACACACACACACACACTTGTATCACCAACCTCTTCCCTTTCTCTCACACGCCCAAAAAAGACACACACACACACACACACAATACACACACCTCTGGTGGCCATATCCGCCACACTTCTTACTAGCGCTAATCAATCTTACAATACATTCATCATCAGCACCCCACCGCAGGCTCCGTCCTGCTGAGTGAAATCTCATTTAGACCTCTTTGGATGTTTCACTGCGGAAATATGCAATTACATCACGGACATGGAGGGACTGGGCCTGGCAGGGAGCAGCCACTGACAATTAGACACCAAACAGACCAGGTGTGAACTGTACGACACCACAGAAGAAGATCGATTGATCTACAGTATCTATCTATCTATCTATCTATCTATCTATCTATCTATCTATCTAGTCTGTCTGTCTGTAGCTGCAAACCAAGTCATAGTGGTGTTATTTATGCCGCACTTCCAGCTCTTGCTGATGTAAAATGATTGTGACTCATGAGGCAGCTACGACATGCTCCATAATTGTTTTGCCAAATCCCCTTAAATCAGCAATATTTTGTTTTACTTACTTTTTCATGCTTTCTTTCCCCCACAATTGTTGAATTATACGGGCTTATAAATTGCAAACGCGGTATCACATGAAGACAAAAGAATAATGCCTGAATAATTATGACATTAAAGGTGATGCTGGGTATGACAGTCAGCACAGCAAGAAGGCAGTGAAATAACACACAGATGTTCATCCATTAATTATCGCTTTTTCACATATCTATCTCTGAAAATGTAATCAATAGGTTGCAGCAAAGGCTGTGTTGACAATGGAATGTGTCTAATGTGACATGTAGAGGACTAAGTCCTTTCACTTTCTGACAATCAGAAAATGTCCTTCGTATCCATATGTGTGCACCTGTGTGACAAAGAGGTGTATGTCTATAAATGCAGATGCTTGTGCATGTTTGTTTAGTTTTTTTTACATAGGATTGTGAATAGGCAAGCTGAGGAGGCATCTATACTGTGCAGGTGTGTGTGTGTGTGTGTGTGTGTGTCAGTGCATGTGTGCAGGGTTCACAGGCCCAGGCTTTGACATTCACGCTACACCACCTACGCACTGGGGTCCCATCTCGGGGTCATTTACATATCTTTGAAAGACAGATTGAAAAGAAAGAGAAAGGAGGTAAAGGAGGGGTAGGGGTTGAAAAGAAAAGAGGAAGAAAGAGATAGAGGGAGAGAAAGAGAGTGAGAAAGAGAAAGAAAAAGAGAAAAAAGCCCAAGACCAGAAGATTACATTCCCCCCATCTAGAAAATGAGGGGAAAAGGCAGGGTGTGTAGGGGCCTACTGGGAGGATCCTTATTCATATTTGTGTGTGAATTGTTTATCACGGTGACAGAAGCGTGCCAGGGCTGAGATAAAGGCAGCGCTCCATCACGGGGCTGTGACAGCGGGAGGACACGCCACGCACTCACCGCAGCAGCCCCAGAAATATTATTAATAGATGCTGACTTGATTTGCCACGATTGCAGCGTCTTGGCACCGCTTGATTGTGGCCTGTGAAGTTCCGTCCAAAGGGGAAGCTATTTTTCATGAAGTGACAGAAGTCTTCGCGATTTCTAACCCCCCCCCCCCACACACACACACACACACCCTTCTTCCTCCTCCTTTTCTACACCCCCCCCCTCTCTCTCTCTCTCTCTTCCTTCCCTCCTGCCTTCTTCCCTTCAGTTGAGCAGTTGCATCTCTTTCCAAGGAGCTGATATGCAAGGCTGCTTATTATGAGAGCGGTGTCAGATTTAGAGAGAAAAAGCCAGGCAGGGAGTGGGAGAAATAGTCTTTCCTTTGATGGGATGGCCTGTGAGATGGCCTGTAGATGATATCCGGTGTGTGTCTGTGTGTGAGGCAGTGTGTGTGTGTGTGTGTGTGTGTGAACAACAGTGTGCTAGGCATGCATAAACTTCAGTAGTTTGAAGCAATATCACAGCTTTAAGAATATTGGAAAATATGTTATCACATGTGCACATACATAAATTCATAAGTTCACACAAAGCTGGTAAACACAGATTTTTTTTTTTTTTTTTTGTTAATACACACATGCTAACACCAGTGATGATGCACATATTAGAAACCTCGTCCTCACAGTGAGCCTTGGATGAAGGAAGAGTAATTTACAGCACAGAGCAGGAAGCACAAAATCCTTTCCATATTGACAACATGTGATATGTCTCCTTGAAGACGTCCGTCCTCACTCAACAATATCATGTTCACATTGTGGGAGGCATGCTTTCGCTTTTCCTCTCCATTTAAATCACACACTGGGCTTATACTTGTGCAGCCATGAGAGGGCATTGCAGTCCCAGATGTGTGAAGAAAGTGTGAATAAACTTGGTTTTTGCTGTCAAAGTTCAGCCTACATGCACATTGTCTTTGACAAATGGGTTTGCGATGCTGATTTGAATTTCAATCCTGGGCCACCAACAAGTTTCACAGGCCTACCCACCTCCCACCCCCCCCTAAGTGCCAAACAGCACGAAAAAGATCAGTGAGGGTATTTGACAATGAAATAGAGACAGAAACCTTTTTATTGAACAATGTCATCTTAAACCGCAGACTGTCTTCACTGAGGGGAGTTAAAAGTCGGCGAATACAATGGGATCACGACATCTGTAGACCGCCGTCGTAACGGCAGGGCCACCTCACCCTTTCTGACCTTGTTTGCTCACAGACTTATCAAAACGACCATGAGATCAGAACGTGGCGGAGTTTCTCAGGTCTCTTTTTGTCACCGCATACACACACACACCTGCACCTGGCAACCACAGGCTCTGTCCTCATTGGCGTGGAGACGGGAAGGAGCTGTGGTCTCACACACACACACACACACACATATGCACATACATTTGCAGCAATGTGCTGTGCTGGTGGGGCCCTAACCTCATACAGGATGTGCGCTTGTCTCCGTACAGCCCTTATCTCACTGCACTGCACTGCTATTGCAGCCCAGAGGCCACAGTGTGGGTGTGACACCTGCCAGGGAGACAGACAGACAGACAGACAAAAAAGAATAGGAGACAGCAGGAGACTTAACAGAACAAACCAAGAGATGTAGGAACTCAGATAACTCTTCTCAATGTACTTTTTAAGAAGCAACATTCCCAGTTTGACTAAGTATTAAGACTCTCTGTGTTTCTGTTCGCCTAGTTTGAGCCAAAATTAAAATGGAAATTCCATTTTTAGATACTGCTGTGCTGAACACCCTGATTCCATCACAAAAACACCAGTTACCACCCCTGCTGGCATGGCCATAATTTATCCAAAATGTGACTGCAGACTCTCATAAAGAAACAGTCTCACCTGCTATATTCCACACATAAATTACTCAGAAACTGCACAGATCTATTCAGTCTCCTGACAAATAGTCAATGTTCAGTATAGGCTGACAAATTAATTCCAATAATATTCAAATACAGCAGCAGCAGTGGCAGCAGCAGGTCATCTTTATTCAGCATAATGCTTTCTGCACTGAACATTGTTTATTCAATCTGCACCCGTGCCGGCCGCCGTCTACTTTGGAGTGTTCTGTTTTTCAAGCAATCTATTTCTGATATTGCTCTATTTTCCAGAGACAGAGTGATATTTTCACACTGGCCTCGTAATATTACACCACCCTTAATGGAATCACAGTGCCGGCGCCCTACCCCCCATGATTTGAATAAACGTAGTCAATTAAATCAAACCTGAAATACTGTAGCTTTTAATTGAAAGGGAATTATCCTCTATATGATTTCAGAAATGATCTCAGGGGAGGTAGTGGTGCTTTTCAACAACTCACCAATTAGACACTTGTCTCTTAAATGGAAACTACCTCCAAAGGAAATGCCCCGCATTAGGGCTTAATGATTTGGGCACTTACAAATTACGGTAGCAATGAATTTTTTCTCTCATTAGAAGAAGACATCACTTTATGGATTCATAAAGGCCATATTTCTCTATATGGAGAAAGCAGTGTAGTGACACAAGTTATTTCTATAAATCTACATTATATTACTCACAAGTAGATGATAACAACCATAAGAACCATATGTTGGAGTTATGTTAATCCATGTTTTACCAGTTAAATGATCATTTATATTTGCTTTTTAGCTGTCTGTCCCTAGCATTTACAGAAATGTTCTTAAAAACTTAAGAGATGTTAAAATAAAATGTGTTATTTGAACACTGATACTTTCCTGAGCCATGGGCCATGGTAATTTATTAGATTATTTATGTATTTATGTATGTATTATTAATCAATATGAATTGCAGGCATCACAGAAATGTACTGGTGCATTTTAATGTAAAAAAAATATACATATATTGTACTATAATAACATGTAAAATAACTAGACAACAACTAAAATATGTACGTGGCATATAACATTAAATTTGCCAAATACAAAAATTGTAAAATAAGTAGTGCTATGTCATTGCTAACTTTTACCATATAACAAATATTACATTTGTTTTTTCCTGACTATCTATGAAAAGACATTTGAACTACTGTGGGTATTATTTTTTTTTCGTTTGTCAGAATTTTGTCATTTCTCTGCTGATTTTATTCAAATCTTTAAGTGTGTTTGCAGCTTTTCTGTTTGTGACCTACTTTATTTTCATAGAATGGTAAAAAGAAACAAACAAAAAAACCCAATACAAATTATTTAGTAGTTGACAACATGACAATCTGTCGCTTGATTAACTTTAACCTCCTGAGACCCAGTAAGTAAATCTATTCACCATTTTACATGAAATAATTGCCTTAATTGGAAACAGAATGATGCAACATTTTTTATAAATATTTTTATTATATCCTTTTCTGTGGCCATTTCTTTTTTTGGAAGTTAAGCTGCGAGAATCTCATCCACTACACAGGACAGAAATAGACTGCTGGGTCTAAGGATAATATTTATTTTGTATAAATCAGTTTTTCATTAAATTTGTCACCGATGTCAAGATAAATGTAGAAAAAAAACACAAAAAATAATGATGCTGTTATTTATGCATATTCATAGATTGGCTTAGTTATGTAATAATTAGGGCTGTGAAATGATTTCAATGTTTAATCAGATTAATCACAGGATTTCTTTGAATTAATTTGGATTAATCACAATTAAAACGTTTTATGTCAGTCAACTGTTTTGTCTCAGGGGGGGTTTCATAGTCAAATTTCTCACAAAATTCACAAAAAACATGTAAAATGTGGAGACAAAAAGTATAGAAAACATGCAAAAAAACACAAAAAAAGCATTGAAAAATCCAAAACAAAATACAACTGTTCCATTTTTAATCAGATTAATCATGATGATGTATTAATGAATTCATTAATTTTAACAGCCCTAGTAATAAGGTCATCTAAATTTTTTTTAAAAGCATTGAAAAATCCAAAACATATTCAGAAACTCTTCTAAAACCATCCAAAAATGTGATAAAACATCCAAAACATAAGTAAAAATGACGTGTTTATTTGGGGGGGGGACTACGAAAAAACAACTGTTCCATTTTTAATCAGATTAATCACAATGATGTATTAATGAATTCATTAATTTTAACAGCCCTAGTAATAAGGTCATCTAAATTTAAAAAAAGATATTCAAAAACTCTTCTAAAAACACCCAAAAATGTAATAAAACATCCAAAACATGTGCAAAAATAGGAATATATATGCAAATTACATGTTTATTTTGGAAAAAAAAAAAAACTACCAAAAAACAATCGTTATATTTTAAATCAGATTAATCACGATGATGTATTAATTAATTTATTAATTTTAACAGCCCTAGTAATAAGGTCATCTAAATTTAAAAAAAAAAAAAAAAAAAACAGAAAAAAATCCTCAGTCACATGTATTAATTGATCGTATACTGGAGTAACCACAGTGTGTTTTTACCTTCTGTTAACTGTACTGATGTTGTGATATCCATTCAGTACAGTCATAACATTGACAAAAGAGGGCAGCAGGCTGCTACTGACTGACTGGCCAGACCTCCTCTGTAGATGAGACTTGGCCAAAGACACGTGAATCTGGGCTGGTTTTGCTCTCTGACGACCGCCTGTCTGTCTGTCTGTCTGTCTGTCTGTCTGCCTGTCTGCCTGTCTGCTCGCCTGCCTCCTTGGCTGCCTGTCTGTGTGAGTGACTGGGAGATTGGTTTATTTTAGTTCATCATCTCCCTCATCAATCTTTTACATGGGACTGGGTCAGCAAAGATGACAAAAGTGAATCGCTTATGTGGTCTAAAGTTTCTGGCAGCGACTCGGTGTGAGTAAACACAAAAGACTTGCTCTTCCCTTTCTTCTTCAACGCCGCCCACCCACCCACCTACCCTAGTCGCCTGTCACTCTCTACCACTTTCTCTCTCTCTCTCTCTCTCTCTCTCTCTCTCTCTGTCTTATTCTTCCCCCCTTTCACACCCCCGCCACTCACCCCTTTCCAGAGATATATGAAGGCAATGTGTGGATCTGGTTGGCTTTGTGAACTAGGTGCCAGACCACATCTGAGAAGCTGTGCTGAGGGAGCAGATTGCACGGTGACGTCTTTCTCTCCTCTCCCTGTTCTTTTTCTTTTCTTATTCTTCATATGCTCTCCTCTGTCTTTTTTTTTTTTTTTCTTTCTTTTTTTTTTTTTCAACCCCACTCTTCATATAAAATACAAAAAAAAAAAAAAGAAGTGACCACCGGCTGACACATTTCTCCATCTTACCACGCGTTAACTTTTTCTCATGGCAACCGCTATTAAAGAAGAAGAAGAAGAAGTTTATGGGCCTCTCCACATGTCCAGTACAGATTAATTCTCATTCATGTATTTTGCTGACTGGCTACTGTAGTGAAGTGTGTGTGTGTGTGTGTGTGTGTGTGGGCGGGTGGGTGGGTGGGGGGGGGGGTGGATTAAGGCTGCAGAGTGACGATGGCCCACCGACAGTTTTAATCAGGAATAAGATGCAGAAGAGATGAAGAAGAAGAAGAAAAAAAAAACAAACGGATAGATGGAAAAAGCACTTGGCCTTTTGAATTCAAACACATGTCAGATGTTGTAAAGACTTGTCAAAGCGTAGAGGGGGGAAAAAAAAAAAAAAAAAAAGTTGAGACGGAGGGAATGAAATGCTAGGACACACTGGTTTGGGAGTGTTATTAGTGAAGCCTGAGCCTCAGACTTCTGACTGGGCTGTATGAAATTACACAAAATGGAAACCACCTTGAGAACTTCTCCAGTTCTTTATCTAATAGAACAAATTCCATGTTAACCTGAGCAACACAGATAGAAAAGAATAAATACCATGTCTTGGCCTTTAGACACAGAGGAGGCGGACGTTAAAAAGTCTTAACGCTCGAATTTAACAGTTTATGTTAATAGGACAAGTTTGTCCCCAAGGAAGGAAGCTAAAAACCAAGTAGAGTAGAGTAGAATAGAATAGAATACATATGAATAGAATAGAATAGAATAGATTTGGATAGAATAGAATACATTAGAATAGAATAGAATAAAATAGAATAGAATACATTAGAATAGAATAGAATAAAATAGAATAGAATACATTAGAATAGAATACAAAAGAATACAATAGAATACAATGGAACAGAATAGAACAGAACAAAATAGAATACAATATATTAGAATAGAATAGAAAAGAATAGACTACATTAGAGTAGAATAGAATACATTTGAATAGAATAGAATACAGTAGAATAGAATAGAATAAAATAGAATAGAATACATTAGAATTGAATACAAAATAATACAATAGAATACAATGGAACAGAATAGAAGAGAACAGAACAGAACAAAATAGAATAGAATAGAATACAGTAGAATAGAATAGAATAAAATAGAATACATTAGAGTTGAATACAAAATAATACAATGGAACAAATTAGGACAGAACAGAACAAAATAGAATAAAATAGAATAGAAGTGCTTTATTGATCCTACAATTGGGAAATTGCTTCGTGAAAACAGACACACAGTGAGGTGTAATGTCATATTAAAGTGTCAAGTGTCGATACAGAATAAGTGAGTAGTGTAAAGTAAAGTAGTAAAAATGTAATTACAGTATTATTTGTTATTTACAAAAAGTATATAGTGAAAAACAGAAATGGGATGATGATTGATTAAAGAGTGCGGTGGCTTATGGAAGGAAGGAATTCCTGAATAAATATTCTCTACAACTTCATCAGTAACTCATCTGTTAACTTCATTGTATTCTGTATTATTAACAAGATTTAGATTTGAATGCCTCCACTTGTTCCATAAAAGTCAAGACAAAACAATAGAACAGAATAGATACATTTTAATAGAATAGATTTGAATAGAATAGATTGATTTTAATCTGCAAAACACTGTTTAGAAAGATTTATCAATAATTGTGTTAACTGGTAGCAGGTATGTTGAGCCGCATTTTGTAATAAATGTCCAAAATGTAATAACTTTTTAATTTCATTTTGTAATAAACTGCAACAATGCATTTTGGAATAAATTTCTATTTCCAAAATATATTCATAATTTAAAATTGTCCATGTTGAATATGTCTAATTACTAACCAAGCCATTGTTGCTTATTACATAATGCTGCAAAATTGAAATTAAAATGCAACTTTATTATAAAAATGAAATGAAAAAGTTATCACATTTTGGACATTTATTACAAAATGGTTGAATGTAAGAAGCAAATTAAGCCTGTACACACTAATATGGGTAATTACAAATGTAGATAAATATGTTTCATAATATCTTGGGTCACTTGTTCATGAAAAATATAAGGGATATTTATTAAAAAATTTTAGCCAATTTTTTTTTTTTTTTTTTTTTCTTTTAATCTGGTGGATAGAGATACATGGATCCCAATTTATGTGTCTCTGTTTTTAGTCTGTGTGATGAAAATGTACCTGAAACATCACAGTAATACAATTAACATTAATACGAGAAATTCACTTTACGAACTGCAGTTCCTGAGAATTTTTGTCTGGAAATATAGTTGGAAATTTGCAGTAGAAGCAGGTGTTCCTTCTAACATTTTTCTGCCAGCTCAGTTTGCGTTCAGCACCAGTATTCAGACGGAGGAGGAGATTATAAAATTCCCAAATGACGACATTTGTCTCCAATTTTGTTGCAAAAAAAAAAAAAAAAAAATCATCCAAACAAACTGAGTTCAGGTCGTGCAGCTGCTTTATTAAATGACAATAATCTGGTGCATTTTCAAAAGCAGAACAAAGCTATGATAAGACATGTCTGCAGAGGGTTTGAATAAAACGACCTGTAAGTGCAGACAGTGATGAAAGTGAGTCCAGAAAGAACAAATTAAGTGAAGAGAGACAGAAAACGCCAAAAATTCTTCTACCTGATGTTTTACTGGAAAGAGATTCTCCTTCCAGAAAATAGCCCCCACCCCCTCCTCTTCCTCTTCCTCAAGCACAAATCTTCTCATCTTGTAAAATAACTTCATAAAAAAACTGTTTATTTGAGTTGAGAAATGTTATTTAACTTCTAACTGTGGTTTCTATATGCTCCAAAAATAAAGATATTTTTTTTATAACTTGGAATGGATTCATTTAAATTCAATTCATTTTAATGGATAAAATTGAGAAAAATCACAAAACCAGCATAATCATCAAATGAGTTAAAGTCCTATCGTGAGGTTCCACTGTTTATAAATCACTGTATGAGCTGCAGTGGATTAAGGTCAACATGGAGACATTTGGGAAATGGTCACATGTACCAGTGTTTATCCTGAACTCTAATATATATTTTAAAAAAAGACACTTTAAGACTTTCAAGTTAATTTAACAGTTAATATTGTTGACTTTGTCGAAGCTGATCAGCTTTATGATGGACTAAAGCTCTTCAACCTATATTATATAAAAGTTTGGATTATCTGAGATTTAAAGAGAAGAGAAAACAGGGGCTTCTGTTCTTATTTTTGTGTTTCAGTGTGTTTTGTAAAGTGAAGGTTATGTGGACAGAATAAAAAAAAAAAAAAAGTACGTACTGTAATAAATATCGAAATATAGTGGGTAACAATTAGTCATTGCAACAGGTCATGGCTGAACTTAATGAGACACTACTCAGCCAGCATGTCCATATGGACCCCAGAAGGTCACATTTGGGCTGCATGTAAGGGTCTTATGTGGGTTTGTCCATGGTTTCCATGGTAACTCCATATGTGTATGCTCATTTCAGATCTAAATATGTCATATGATTTATTTTACACACTATTTATTCCACAATATTTATCTTTCATGTCATTTCCACTACTTAAATTCTATGTTTTACAAATATCGAAGTCAGCAATAGTTTTTTAAAATTTTTATTATAAATAACGGCGACATTTATTTATTTGTTTATTCATTCATTCCTTTCTTTCTTTGTTTTGAACATGCAAAGAACAAATAAAATGAACAGAATCTATCTTCAAATACGTACAAGTCTGAATATAACATGATTGAAAAGGAGTAGGACCTAGTACAAAGTATATCAACTTTGTATTAAATATGTGTTAAAAGTAAAATAAAATATAGATTTTAGATTTCATTTATTGTTCTCAGTGGGGAAATCTGTCTTCACCATTAAAATGAACCAGACATGCAAATCATTTCCATACCATTGTGGTTGTTTTAATTGTCACTTTCACCTTCAACAATGTTTGTTGACAGAGAAATATAGATCCAAAAATAACTGCCTTTATGACTTTTCATAATCTTCCTAAAATGCACAAGGCATACGTCCTTATATTGGGCGATAGCACGACTCATGAAAATGTTTTCGGGATGTTTGCGTTTTACACGAATTCGGAAAGTTGATGAAATGTGTCCAGCATGTCTTTAGTTCATGCTGATGGAATAATGGCTGCCTCTTCCTTTTGTTTTTAATCATCTCCAGTTTTACTTCTGTTGATAATGTAGCACCAGGAATCACTTTGTTTCTGCTCATGATGAATAATGAATACATACTGTAATAAAGTTCCGATGAGCACACTGGGAAAAACTCACCAAACAACAATAACTCTGTCCTTTACGTGTGTTAGAATGAGGGTCAAAGGTCACCAAAAAGCATTATGGGTAGCTAACTCATAGCCAATGGGATGCTACGTACAACTGTATATTTACGTACATTTCGTAGAGTACTGTATTTACGTCTCGGGGGTTTCGGTTTTATTTCGCAAATTGAAATTTCTTTTGTATTCAGAGATGGAAAATTGACGTAAAGGTTTTTTGTTACTTGGATTATTTGTTAGCTGGGTCTTTCATAAATTGAAGTACCAGTGTGTTTGTATGTTTGTTGATATTTTACTGACATTTGTCGTCTGTCTGAAAGTTTCTTGCACTGATCCTGAGAGCTCTACTTCAATTTAATTAGACTTGATACAATAATAATGAAGAAATTTTGATTCTGATGTTGATTCTGATATGGGCAAACATATGTGGGGCACCCATGGAAACCATAGACAAACCAATATGTAACTCTTCTGGGGCCCACGTGGACATGGTGACTGGGTATCATTTAAAAAATATGCCATTGTATTGAATTGCAAAAAAATATATCAGTTTTTTTTTTAATCTATATTGAGGTTTGGGTCATCTGAGGTAATCTTAGTGCTTAAAGGTTAAGGGTGGAAGGCCAATGTTCTTTATATGTGACCTTTGAACCCTGAGGCAGTTTATCAGGAAAAAAAAAACGCGCCAAAAAAGAAGAAGATGCAAAAGTAGCATCAGTGATGCATCGGTACTCACATGTCTGACCTGCATCTATTTGAAACCATGTGAAAATTTTTCAGACAGACATAAGCCACCATCAAGCCAAACTTCAAAGGTATTTTTCCCTTGAAGTCCATTTTTATTTCAGCAGGACAATGCCAGGCCTCAACATGCACCAGTTCCAACAGTGCGGTTACAGAGTCCATGTGCTCGAGTGTCCTGCCTGCAGTCCACATCTGTCTCCTATTGGAAATGTATGGACATCATGAAGGAGAGAATCAGACAATGGTCACCACAGACCTTCAGCAGCTGGAGTCTTGTATGTAACACAAATGCGCAAAAACAAAACAAAAGTGCAACTATTTGCATCCACACTTCCCAAATGATTAAGAAGTGGAATTAAAACTGTACGCAGTCTCAAAGACCTTTGCCGACCTTACAACCACCTTCCAATGCAACCGCCAACACCAGCTGATAGTGAGATGATGTCGTACTATCGACAGGATGTGATATTTGGTGAGATACACACACTTTTTTGTAAATATGTAGGGGGTGCTATAGAGTGACTTAATTGAAATGGTGTCTGTTGAATGGGTGTAGAACTGTTAGACTGACAACTGTGTTAAATGTCAGCCAAATCAGTGTTGGTATGTCCAAACTGTAGCCATTTGTATAATGGTGAATTTGTAAGCTGTGCTATAGTGCAATTTGACAATATTCTCAGAGGAATGGGTGTAAAACTGTGAGATGGAGAAGTGATTCAAATTTGACCCAAATTGGTGTTTGTATGTAGAGGTAAGATCGGGCCTAAAAAAATCCAGCCCGACCCGACCCAGGCCCGCAAGCATTAAAGCCCGACCCAGCCTGAGCCTGACCAATTAACTTGATTTGCAGGCCCGAGCCCAAAGCAAACCCGAAATTTTAATTTATCCTATAGTATTTTTGGCAGAAAAAAAAAAACGCAAGATTTTTTAAGATTAAAATAATCTACATATTTTTACTATCATAATAAATGCATTTACACAATGAAATAACGCTGGAACATAGAATAAGAGGCCAGACAATGAGAGTGAAAGAGAGATCTTTATGTGCACTCGCTTAATTACGCGGAGAAAAAAAAGTCAGCGAGAGAGAAGCCCGACCCGACCCAAACTTCGGGCCGGGTCGGGCTAGGGCCTCTATTTATATGTCCAAACTACTGCTGTTATAGTAAAGGCATATTTGTAGAGGATGCTATAGTGAAATTTATTTTGATAAACAGATGTAGACCCGGGAGATGTACGTATGTCTGAGTCAAATTTGAGGCAAATTGGTCTTTGTATGTCTGAACTAATGCTATTTTACTGAAGGTGCTTTTATGCAAAAACAGTGTAACTTTTCCCAAAAATGTGGATAACTTTTGATGTTCCATTAGTCTAGATAATGTTCACCAATTTAGAGCTCATCGGGCCAAGGAGGAGTTTGTTCAAATGAAAAACCATGACTTTTTAAATTTCAATCCACTTTTCAAGGGGGCTCTGTTGAATTTTTTTTCCCATTTACGAAACCTATATTTAAAAAATGTTTTCACACTTTTGAATTTTGGCCCAATTTTGGGGAGTTTTCGTACACATTCATGGGGTCAAATGTGAGCTCTAAGGGCAGGAGAAAAAAAGAATCCAAGCAGGAACAATATGGGATTTTTCTCCCCATCCTGCACATGCTCAGAATGGGTTCGATGGCGTGAATGTGTGTGAATGTGTGTGTGTGTGTGTGTGTGTGTGTGTGTGTGCGTGCGAGTCGTCCCTGGTATATTTGTCCCGGTGTGATCACTATGGACTCAATAGGCCTCGTGCCGACATGTCGCAGCTTAGGTTTAATAAATAATGTAATAATACGGATGTAACGTCCATAAAGTTTGGATTATCAGACCCCTAAACAGCAGAAACAAAGTATTTTCATAATTTATTTACTTATTACATTTTGTACTTTTTATTTCACAACTTTCATCATGTGATTATATAAAATACTGCTTCATATTTGCCACAAGGACGATAAAACACAAATCACATTTTATTATAACATAGTCACAGTTCTGGTGGTTGGAAACATTTGAAAAAAAAAAAAGAAATAAAAATAATTCCACATATCCCAGAACTTAATCTGTGACCTTTGTAAATACTTTTAACAGTCCAACTGCATTATGCTTCATCGTGTTTCAGCTGGACCTTCTTTATGCGTCATTACAGATCAGATGCCAGGGAACTGTTGTGTCCTTTTGACTTAAAGGTTATGAACAAACACCAAAAAAACTTGAGAGGAAAACAACTGGAAAGAAAAAAGTGTGACTTAGCCAAACTGTGAAAACACAACTCTCCAGGAACATGTGACTCACCAAACAAACTGTTTAGCCACAAACGTGATCCGTTCCTTTTCCAATACAGCGTCTGCAGTCCTTTTTCGTTCAATAAAAACGACGCACATACAGTACACACAGAACATGGGTGCAGGGTCGGCCGGCGCACATAAGAGAGACGCTTTGAAAAATAAGCCCTCATTTGGGCAGAGTGGATTCAGATGGCTTGGCTAGAGCTCAAAGGCAAGCAGCTCTCTGGGTCAGCTTATTTTTTCAATGGATGCAAGGCGCTGATGTTCTCAAGTGTGGTGCACTTCAATCAAGCGACCTGGCAGCTCAGCACATGGGTCAAGGCTAGAGTCTCATCTATCGGGTCTGAGGCTCGTCCTGTAGCGGTTTGGACCGGGCCGCTAGTCCCAGCACTCACTGTACGTGAACACTGAGAAGAGCTAAATAAAAAAAAATTTTAAAAAAAGGAACGTAAATTGAATTCGGCTGTGGCAAGGGAATCCCAGACCTGACCAAGTTAAAAAAAAAAAAAAAAAAAAAAAGGAAGAAGAAAGAGAAATTACTCAGAGATGCCAAGTTTTGCAGAAGTGAGGTAGAGAAAAGACAGATGTTTAATTTCCTTCAGTGTGTGAGTGGTGGGGCTGAGAGGTGTGGATTTGTGGGGGAAGACTTCTCATGTTTGCATTCTGTCAAAGTGTTTGTGTTTGTGCTGAAAAATATTTTTGACTCTTATTTTTTCTCAAACAGAACAGAGCGTAATTAACATAAGCAGACTCTCCAAAGAAAAACAAACAATTAAACTTGTGAGTCACAAAAAAAGTATGGAAGTAATCTTTGTTGTTTCGTCTTTATCTTACTTTTTGGACGTGGTCTCGAGTGAGTCCTTGTTCATGCATTAACTCGTATAAACATATTTTTGTTTGTTTGTCTGAGAACCAATTATTACCATAAAGGATTGCTTTTCCACTTTTAATATTGCGGTAGCAGGTTTCATAAACACTGGCCCTAATTAAATCACTTCACAATTGACCACACACACACACACACACACACACACAGATGTATGTATATTACACACAGTCAATGAGATTGAGAAAAAAAAAAATCACAAACAGCTAAAACTAATAAACACTTAGCACAACAGAGTGAAACACAATCATTGGTGAATGAGAACCATCATGTGCGCTTGACCGAGCCTGTGCCTCTGTGACTGGTCAAAGGCAGCCTTGCGAGAAGGTTAACCGGACTATATTTGTTGTTATTCCATCGTGGGCATCTGTTCCATTGCTTACATTAGCAGTTATCGACTGCGCCAATATTAGTCATGGCCCCGGAGTTGTGTAATTCAGACTTACCAAAGCGTACCATCCACCACCATGGTCTGTTTCCCCCTCTAGCCATGCCCTGATAGGGTAATGTGGGGTGTAATGATGGCCAATTAGAAGGGATCACGAAGCAGGACATGCAAACAGAACCCAACAGACCAGACCTGGAGGGGCTGCGCCCTGCCGGCGTTTTTCGGCTTCAGCTTTGTTTGTCCTAATCACTTATCAGTATCAGTTTTCCACTTGAGAATGTATTTCATCTGAGGTAAAATTGTCTAAAATCAGTTTCCTTTCGACAGATTGCTGGACTTATGGTGCAGCGGTGTCCTTGGTTGCGCTGGGCAGTGTCAAATAGTTGGACCACCCAGTCTCCAGCTGCACTATTAGGGTGTTATGCAGCCATGCAGGCAGCACCCTGATTCATAACAGAGCTGATGGTCTATGTCTGAATGAGTGCAGTATGTGGCGAGTGGAGGTAACCTCCAGCACTTTCGTATCAGTAATTGGCCCTGATGAATTGAACAGCCTTAGAGATTTGCTTGGTGCAAATTGAATAACAGTTGTTTTCCTTCAGTAGATGTGTCGGATAATGACCGAGCACAATGACCTGAGCGCACGCATGACTCTGGGCCATTTAAATGTGCGTCTCTGTCCCTTTGACCTACAGAGACAACAGACGAACATGCATCCTTTGCTCGAGGCAAAGCACTAATACTACTGTAAAGTTGAAGAATCAGTACTGGTTCAGGAACACACGAAATTTTTTTTTACCTTTATTGGAGATTTATCACATTGACTTATCATCAAATGTTTCTGTTACATTGTACGCCAAATATAGCTTTCAGCTGTTATATGTCATAATAAATATAATAAGGCTTTATTTTTAGTAGAGCTGCACAATATATTGTTTGAACATCGACATCACAATGTACGTGTGTGCAATAGCCACATCGCAGGTCCTGCAACTATTTTTAGTTTATAAAACATTTTTAGATTTAGTTGTATATATTGTTTATTATTGTAATTTATTTATTTATTTTTATGAATGTATTTATTTTTATTATTTATTTGTCTTCTTTATATATATATATATATATATATATATATATATATATATATATATATATATATATATATATATATATATATATATATATATATATAAATAAATGAACATTAAGTTCACCATATTGTGTAGAGCTGTTTTCAATGTCAGTGACTAAACTTGAAACGTGATGACGTCTTTTGTGGCCAAGTGTCCCCTTCACGTCTGTTTCTGCTTATCTAGTTGTGTCTGTCCCATTTTATTTGTCTTGTGTCTTGTGTGATATGCACTGACGGATCATGTTTTAGTTATCCTATTGAGAAGATGTCTTATAATAATTACAATAATAAATTCCCTCAAATGCAATTCCTGTTTTTTTCTACATCTACAAATAAAGACCCAGTGATACTTTTGTGGCACTTCCCAAGTATTTTTTTTCTCTATATTTAACTCTTCTTAAGTGATTTATCACCATTTATTGCAATATTATCCTATTTAGTTTAACGTTTTTCAGGGACGTGTGTATTTTACTTTTATTTACTGTATTTAGCTGTATAGATGTTCACAAAAGCTCAGAATATCAATGAGGGTTATTTCACCAAAAACAGACAAAACTGAAGTAAAAGTGACTTTTTCAGTAAAATTGATCATTAACTGAACATAAACCAAGTGTGTCCATCTACTGTTATTGATCAAACTCCATGGCTTTTACTGATTGAATCAGTGTTGTAGAAAATGTAACAATGGAGCCTCTGTATACGTCATATCTGATGACCATGAAACATCAATTATTTACATTTGATACGACTGGTGGATCAACAGGTATTATAAGATGATCCACCAGTTGTTTGTTTTGATCGCTGGTGGTTGTTTGTGTCTTCATGTTTTAAATCTATTAGCCTAGCTGCACTACACGCCCCATATTGTGAGCTTAAAAAGTCAAAATGATGTGATAAAAAGTCAGAATTATTTGATAAAAAGTCAAAATTATGTGATAAAAAGTCAAAATTATGTGATTAAAAAGTCAAAATTATGTGATAAAAAGTCAAAATTATGAGATAAAGTCAAAATGATGTGATAAGTCAAAATTATGAGCTAAAAAGTAAAAATTATGTGATAACAAGTCAAAATTATGAGCTAAAAAGTCAAAATTATGTGATAAAAAGTCAAAATTATGTGATAAAAAGTCAGAATTATTTGATAAAATGTCAAAATTATGAGATAAAGTCAAAATTATGTGATAACAAGTCAAAATTATGAGCTAAAAAGTCTAAATTATGAGCTAAAAAGTCAATATTATGAGATAAAAAGTCAAAATTCTGTGATAAAAGTCAAAATTATGCGATAAAAAAATAAAAAAATTATGTGATAAAAAGTCAAAATTATGTGAGATAAAGTCAATATTCCCAGTCACTAGGCACTACCAGAATTAATCCTTATATAAGTTGCACTGTGGTTTTTGCAGAACTAGGTAATATGCAATAACAATACTTCCTTTTTGTCCAATAATCTACCTACAACTACTGGAGCTGAACAACAACAGAACTTTAAGGTCATTTTTCTCACTTTGGTGTCTGTGCAGTTACTGCCGTTTTACTTTGTAGGACAGAATACATGTAATGAATGGAGATAACGCAGCTAGGCTATTAAATGTAAGGCATAAACATAGAACATAACTCAAGTGAAGCACAAATACCTGAAATCTCTACTCAGGTATAATATTAAATTAAGTATTTGTACTTTAACTTCCACCTCTATTGAAATGATACAACGCAAGGATAGTATAAGAATAAAACTTTGCTCAAAACTGTTTTAATGATCTCCTGATGACACTCCAGCCTGTGTATGCAAACATGACCAAGTCTCTCCCAAAACTGTAAACCACACATACAAGAATGTTAATTTGTGATGTTTATGACAGAAACGATCTGGAGCTGCTACAAGTGAAATGAAAATGTGACTGGTGAAAATATTTCATTTTCAAAATCACCCATTAAAAAAAAAAAAAAAAAAAAAAAAAAAGTTTTAAATCTGTCTACGTTAACAGAAATACCCACAACACAGAAAAGTCACTCTGAGAACTGTCTACCCCGTGTCAACACTTCATCTACACAGAATAAACAAAGTGGCGTCATAAGTGCCTTTCGCCTTATTTGTAACTTTAGGATTAACTCATTCATGTGCACAATTCATATTGGCGAACAGTGAATAGAAAACAGATGAATGCAGTTACCGGGGTGGATTTTGCTGTTAATACTTAAAAATCTGATTCGCATTTGTCGTAACGGAAGATGGAAGAGATACACAAATGCTTCAGATGTTTTACAGCCAGTTTTACCAGCAGTAAAATTGCCTTACTTCATATACAGTAGTACCACTCACACACAGTCTGCTGGCTAACATGTGGGCAGCTTGATACGGTTATGGAAAAAAAAAAATATATATATATAAAGTCAGATAACCGGCAGCAGACAGGGTGTTATGTATTACACAAGATAACATTTGGATAACATGTGAATTCACCTCAAATTAATGAGACACGTTGGGTGCAGAGAACCTATGGTGCTACTCTGAAGGTTCAAGGATGACTCACTTTTATAGACAAATCATCAGCAATCTGCTTTGATCTCCTGTTTTTTTTTTCCTGACAATAGATGATCTAGAAATGATAAAATCTGAATGAAAATTAATCTTAAATTTATTACATTTTGCCAAGAAACAAAGATAACAGTTGATTTTAAGCCATAAAAACCCAGTGCTACTTTTTTTTTTTGTCTGTTTCTTAATCAACTTGCAAAAACTTCTAGACCAATTACCATGAAATTTTCAAGAAAGGTGTAAGGAAGTCTAGAATAGATCCCATTACATTTTGGTGAATGTAGGTCAAAGGTCAAGGTCACCAAAATGTGTTTCATAATGATAAGAGAGAGGACAAATCAGGAATTTTCTTTTCATTCCTGTATACTCAGTTTTACATATAGCTTCACTTTACTGTCACTGTTGATGTGCATCGACATCAGAACCTTGAAGGCCGAATGTGAAGACCCTAGGTCAAAGGTCACAATAAAGGTCACAATCAAATTTTGGATATAACTTTTCTCAGAAACTTTCAATGAGCACCAAAATGCTTATCTTTTAATTCCACATGTTGTGTGTATAGATTTTGACCTATTGTTGACCCAAGAGGTCGGGGGTCACTGGGTCAATATCTCAAAAACTAAAATGGAGTATAACAGGAAAAACTAGTGGAGACAGACTTAATTACTATTATTGACAGATAGGAAACCTGACATGGGCTGATGTTGACAGATCAAAATTAATGATTGTTAATTGTTGGAACTCCAATAAGTGGTGCCAGGCACAACAAACCCTGCCCCCTTGCAAATGACCCCCCCCCCCCCCCACACACACACACACACACACACACATTTCCACTGATCACCACCAAAATGTAATCATTTGTCACTTGTACCAGTATCAACATTTCCTGAAAATTTCAGCCAAATGTATCCATATATAACTTTTTGAGTTATAGACAGACAGACAAACAGATAAACGCCAGGAAAAACAAAACTCCAGAGTAAATATGAAAAAAAAAAATGCTGTCATAGTCAAAATTTTGAGTTTGTTCAACGGTTCATAATCTTTTAAGATAAGAAATACATAAAACATTAAAAACTGGATATGATTTCATTAAAGGATTGATCTCGGAATGATTCTTGTGTCACATCCATGCACTTTGATGATTTATTTATCATGTTTAGAAAACATTTATGTCAGTAAAACATAATGTACTGTAAATTAGACATTCATGTATTTATCAAAATTAACTTTTCTTCCACACAACAGGTGCATAGTTATATAAAAGTACATAAAATCCAGATCTTAAGAGAAAAAAATAGCAGTTTTTGGGGAAAAGTCTCAAATTTGTAATGTTTAAATAGCAAATACGCTGATATGTTTAATTAATGCTTATTCATGAAGGATGTGTATTACTTTGATGACTATACACTCCACTATCAGTGAAGGACTGTTGATCTGCAGATACATATGTAACAACAAAATATCTGACATCTGCAAGTATTCATTCCAAAGCCGTGCATTTTATACTCCACTAGAATAGAAAACATTTAACATTTCAAGTGAAAATATACTACATTTTACACTGCACTATGAGATGCAGGTTTGGTGTAAGTGCAGTCCAACACTTCAGTTACTTCATTGTTATTGTTTGAACTAAAATTATTACAAGTTTCATCCCAATCACATGACCTCAGAGCATCTATTAAGTGTTGCAGCTCAAAATACAGTGCAATTCATTTACTGTACTCTGTCTTTATACTGCTTGATTTTAGTCCAAAATGGAGTTTCAGTGTTTAGAGTGAAAATGTGCTCTTTCTGAACACCACCCTGCCAGTGTCATGGATGTCACATGTTTCACAGGTTGGTTCTGGAAGATCAACTGAAGGTGCTGAATTCACATTCAATCAATCAATCAATCAAACTTTATTTATATAGCACTTTTCATACAAACAATGCAACACAAAGTGCTTTACAGCATTAAAAACATTAAAAACAAGTACCCATCCCTCCCTCCATATATACACAGAGCACACATACAGTACGTACATCAACCCTAACCCTAACCCTAACCCTAACCCAACACGCATGCCCACACACTCACAGCTTCAACTATAGGAGACATGACCTGGCACTGAGCATCATGGAAACGTCTACCCTGGGGTCCTCCACACTGGGAGGGGCCCCAGGCCATGACTACTAGGGGCGCCGGCACATGGACCCCCAACGCCGACAGACAGAGAGAGCCCCCCACCAAGGTGAGGAGCCCCCCAACCAGCCCCATTTACTGTATATGAAAATCCAAATGGCTCCACTATCTGAAACACACATTTAGACAATTTCATATTATTTTCAGTTGCCTCAGAACTATTTTATGAAGTAAAAAGATATATACCCCTTCAAGATTTGGTCTTAAATCTGCAGTCTTGCAAATATCAAAGCTGAGTAAGGTTTCAGCAGTTGACCAAATCAATATTTGATCCTGTTGTGCTATATTTTATTCATTTATCCTCCTGAGACCCACAGGAGTATTTACATAAAATAATTGTCTTGATCGGTAACAGCATGATCCAGCAGTTTTTCCAGATATATATTTGTAGTTGTTTTTTTTTTTTTTATGGGATGTCTTTTGCACTGGACTTATTTTTTAAGATGTATTTTATTTGTAAAGCTGTGAAACACTTGTCAAATACAGATGACAAAACTGCATCGCTGGGTTTCAGGAGGTTAAAATCAAATCAATTCCCCTGTGAAATAACTCTGAGTTAACGGGTAAGTGTGAAGCAGTGACGTTAAGCAACAGCGACTTCATCACCATGGTGAGCAATAGGAATTCATGTCTTAAATTACCATGACTCATGCATTTCTTAAACAATACTTAAAATAGCTGCATATTTAAATTTTTTTAAAGTGCCATTATAATAACAGATTGCCTAGATTTTTTTCTTTTCAAAAAAAGGGTCAGAAAATCTATTTTTTGCCAATTTCTTTGCACTTTTTTCAGGAAGAATTTAACTTTCAATATCTGGTTATTTATTATTATTATTATTATTATAATTATTATTATAATTATTATTATTATAATTATTATTATAATTATTATTATTATTATTATTATTATTATTATTATTATTATTATTATTATTATTATAAAATAAATGCTTAAAACAGCAGGTGTGGCTGGAAAGTCGGCTTGTGGCTGATGGGTCACTGGTTCAATTCCCTGGACTGGCAGAGAGTTGCTGGCTGACGTGCCCTTGAGTAAAGCACTTAAGACCCTGTTTGCTCTCCAGACACCTGATATGGTAAGCCCTCTGAAGTGTGTATACATGAACTGGTGATGGGTTAAAGGCACAAATTTCAGTGTGGTGCATGTTAACATGTGTGAACCTCCTGACAAATAAAGAATTGTCTTTGTCTCTTCTATTTGTAAAAAAAAATTTGTAAAAAATGGCCTTGAAATTTTTAGCATATTTATTATCAAAAACAACTGGGTTTTTTGTGTGTATATACAGTATGTATGTATGTATGTATGTATGTAGGTATTTTCTGGTGTTCCACATGTGTTGGTGTTTTGTGTCGGGCACAGAAGTGTGAAAATGAATAAATCATGAATCTGAATCTGAAATGTCCATAATGAACTTTTTTGAGATTGCAAAGATAAACTTTCAGCAACTGTTGAAACATGGTCATTTTTTGAATGTTGTAATGTGTAAAGCATAGCACCAACGTCACAGCGGTTGTTAAAGAGTTAATCTAAAAAAAAAAAAAAAGAAAAAAAAAATTCTGCTGTAACAAACGCTTTTTGCGGTCTTTGCAGTTTTACTCCTGTTCACACTGGATGTTCACAATGACTGACATCTTTAAGGTTCTCTTGATCGCCCTATTGGAGCATCATCAATACATTCCCATAGTCATATAAATCATACTCAGTTATGCACTTGCAAACATGCGCACACACACAACATTCGAGAAGCCTCCTTCTGGGTCTCAAAGCAAAACAGGCTATTGACACCCTCCAGTTTCAACTTCTGTGACCCTTCCAGCAGCCTGTGAAGTAGGCACAGAGCAGCAGAGCGAGGCCCTTGGAAATATCTGCGGTCAGCTGCATGGAGAGGAGGGAGGGAAGGAAAGAAACTTGCTTTTAATAAACAAGATAATGGGTGCCATACGCCCCTTCTCACACCACCACTGGCTGAAATCTCTCCCTCTCTCACTCTCCTTCTTTCATTCCTTTTCTATGTCTCTCCTACTCTATCTCACTTTTCTATAAAAAAAAAAAAAAAAAAAATTATGCTCATTGTTTGAGAATGGGGTCAAGGAATGAGAGTGTGTGAGAAAGAAAGTAAGGTTGAGGAGAGGAAAAGTAGGGGGGGGGCTTGATCTTCAAACCAACAATTAACTGGCGTCAAGATGTTTATGGGCAGAGTTAGTTTTAGCGACTGGTCCTCAGTCAGTTCAGCTGTGGCCTTCAACACTCGCTTTTTAATATGGACATAATGGAGGGAAAACACATTGCATTCAAAACTCTCTTAAGTTCTTCGATCAAAAACAAAAATAAAATCCTTTCACATCCAAACTAAGGCAATTGTTAGTGAAAGTTTTTTTTTTTTTTTAGGACCATTTCTGTAGGAAAGTCATTCCTATAAGTCAACAGGTTCTTATGAGCATATTTTCCTCCAAGCGCTCAGTTATAAGTACAAGAATAGGAACAAATGCATGACAATACCTCCCTATCTGCCTCAATCTAGTTCCAAGACGTTTGACACCAGTCTGAGTGTGATCCAAGAATCACAGAGAGGTGAGGATGGGCTGACATGCTGTGTGCAAAAAAAAACAAAAAACTCCACAATAAGATGGTGAAAAAAAACAGAGAGACACACATAACAGGCAGAGAAAGTGGCACTTCTGTGTGTGTGTGTGTGTGTGTGTGTGTGTGTCTGGTTTGGGGCCCACTTCTGTGCTCACTGGGCAAAGCGATGGCAGAGCTACAGTGAGCCTCAGACAGCCAGCTGTGGTTTTACAAGGAGGGCTGGCACACACACACACACACACACACACACACACACACACACACACACACACATACACACACACACACACACGGTGTATGTATGTGTTTGCTTGAATGTGTGTATGCTGAGATACACCACAGATAATGTGTATCGAATGAGGTGCAACAAATCCTCATCCACCATTGCCCTGATACAAATTAGCAAAGGATTTTACAGCGTTCACAGCAAAGGGTGTGGGAAACCAATGCAAGTCTCAATTGTCTTCCAGATATGTTCTTTTTTTAAAACCCTGTTGGAAACTGATTGCTCCTTTAATTCTGAATCTATTACATACTTGGCTGTCAATTGTTCTAGAAAAAATCAGATATTTTACAATTGTTCTCTTGTGTCCTCTTTGTTCATTTGTTTCTATTTTTCTCACTAATTAACAAAATTTGACAGATACAGATGTTGGAAACCCCCCCCCCCCCCCCAAAATATCATGCAGTCATGTCTCAACCTTATGGCTTCAGTTGTGATACAGTCAAATCTCCTTTGTTTTTAACATTTAGCAAAACCAGGCTTCTCTAAGTTATTTTTATATGAACCACAGCACATCAGATGAGCTGTCTGTTGCTTTTAGAAAAAAACTCCAATCATGAGGAAATTATAAGATCTATGCAGTCACTGAGTGACCTTGTGTTTCAAACAGAGTAGCAAAGGCGCGTGGTTTTGTTTTCTTCATGTTCACTGTCTCTATTCCTGACTCCACCCAAACAGGCAACACAAAACCTTAATATTACCCAGACTTTTAGAATAGTTTAGAGTATGCGGTCTACCTTTTTAGGCATCATTATATAAATCTGAAGTGCTGTCTGGTGAGTGAAAAACACACAGAATCATTTTTTTCTTTCTTTGGATGCTTTCAGTGTCAGAGCCCATGATTCTGTATGAACACGTAATTTACATCCTAGGCAACAAAGTGGTTTTCACCACAGAGTCATAGCTGTAAAACCACTGCTAACTGGTTGATGTGGATCCCAGCATCTTGTGAAATGTAATGTCCCACAAGACCCCGTCCTGGCCATCGCCCTGCTACACTGGGACCCCCCTTTTTTATATTAGCATGTCCTTTTGTTCTTTTTTTCTTCTTCTTCTTCTTTTTTTCATTGTCTTTCTCTCCCATTTCCACTCTCATCGGCTGGTGCTGTTAAGCCCTCTGAGACTGCCGCTGTGGTGTTGCGCCAAGTATTTTTGGCTCGACACTGCTTACATGCAAAATGCAAATTATGGTGAAATCCGTTGCTCCACGATCTAATTTGCTGCTAAAACCGCATTTTATAGTGATATCTTTTCTGTCACCCTCGCTTGTTTTAGATTTTCACTGACACATTAGTTATAGTGGCTCATATTTCTGGCAAGAGAGCATCTGTTCTATTCAATTATATCACTTGACTTGAAATTGACATTTGGTAATAGATACAGTGCAGATATTAAAATGTACTCACCCTATCATATCGGCATTGGAGCCTTTTATGTAACTTTTCTACTCAATTACATATAATCACAGGATGAGCACATGTCTTTGCAGGTATATCGCTTTCTATTTCAACATAGATGTATTGTTTTCAGCCAGCATAGGGGCTGGGGATTCCCCCCCTCCCCTATTTATGCAGTATTAGTGCAGCCCTTTGGCCAGACACTTGGCCAGCCCTCTCCTGTCTGGCACAGCATAACACAGGGCTTGCCAGGACATGCTGGAGAGCCAGGCTGTAGCTGCTCCGCTCACAGGAATGTGTCAGTCATTCTTGCCAGTCCATCGCTGCTGATAATTCAAAATGACAATATAATGAAAACGGTGAGGTAGAGAGCAGTGTGATACTGCACTGTGCTACTTTCACCCACTCTACCTATCCACGGGGAGGAGGGAGGGCAGACATGCCAAGTAAAACATACATGAAAGAAGGTTTGTGAATGGGGATGAGTGTGAGCAGCCATGCCAAACTGTTTGTTGATCTCACTGCTTTTGGACTTTCAGCCTTTTTTTCCTCTTTTTTTTTTTTGGCCTTGCTTTGCTCAGACTATCACGACTGTAGTCCAGATAGAAAAGAAAAGCAGTTAATTTTTTTTTTTTTTTTTTGGACCGACATGTTTTGTCTTCATTTTACCAAGATGATGGCCCAGAAAGAAATGACATCACACACGTAGACAAAAACAGAGGATTGGTTTACCTCTGGGAAAGCACAAAGTTTCAACTTCTTTCCGATTCATAGATTTTTATTACATGAAATATTAATCAAGATAGATTGTTCAACACAGCAGTAGGTGCAGAGAGAGATTTACATACCCAAACCTCTTACGACTCACCCATTATTTCATCTATGAAATTCCACCTTGTGGCTTCTGTCAACCAGAGAATACCTTTGATGAAGGTGTCCTAGTCTGTCTCATTCTGGCTCCGTTGCCAGACAGATGTTGGCATTTGAGTCGGAAACCTTAAGGGACTGGCATGTTCCTCAGGGGTGAAGGGGAGAGCAAATTATATTGACAAACATGCATGAGATTCATCCTCCGTCAGACAACCTTTTCAGTAGAGGAAACTTTGAGCGAGGCAGACAGGACATGAATATTCTTTTTTTTATTAACGTCTTACTCTAGTGACACTCTCTCATTTGACTGACAGATAAGTTGTAAAACACAAAAAAGGATCGTTTTTAGTTTCTCTAAGAGCAGTTTTTTTCTTACCAAAGCTCTATCCTTGCATTTAAGCAGGAGGAAGAAGAAAACAATTGCGACCGTTTAGCCCAGAATCCCATTTCAGCATCCCAGGGAAGGTGTTGCGTCTAATCTGTGGATAAGTGTGGTGATACTCCTTGCTTTCCCTGATGCTTCCCTGGGGATGTCCTGGCTTGGCCGTCAGCTCAGGATTAATTAGAACCTCGCGCGTCCCTGCAGACATATTAGAGTGTTCAGCGCCGGTCAAACACCAACCACATTAGCAACCCGCAACAGAGGCTAATACCATGCACTTGAACACATCACCAGGTACTATAATTAATAACTACCTCTACCCGTTCAAGCATCACCAGTTATTATTTACCACCTCTGACCTAAAGGCATTTTTATCCCTGCTAGTGTAACAGAACACAAGCTTCTTTTCTTTTCTTCTTCTTTTTTTTTTTTTTTAATAACACCCAGGAAGTTAACAGGGAAATGTATTTTAAGTGTTATGTACTTTTTCAGCACAAAAAGCACTCTGTTCATGTGAGATCTGTTAAATTCTGGCATTAAATGTTGAAGTTATAACTAGTGAGTGCAGAGATATGGGCTGCAAGAATATATTTTAGGTTTTAATTAATCATTAACTGTGAAAACTATGACAAAGACGAATGTTAAATGTCTTAAAATTGTTTTTTTTGTTTTTTTTACCCGCTATTTATTAAAAATACAAATGTAAGAATATAATACAGGAAAAATAAGCAAATCCTTAGACTGAACAAATTGGACGATTTGGCATAATGTTTGCTGGGTGATAATCTTTTAATCAACGCCGCACTAAGAGAATACAATGGAATAGAATGGAGATCATTTGGACATAATAAAGCTAAGTATATTTTGAGTTACTTAAGAATTACAGCTTGAAGCCTTGTAAGAAATGTGATTGTATTTTTTTAAGCGTTTTGCACAATGATAATGAATAACCAGTGATTAGATCCTTTGAGGGATGCTTAAAAAAGAGAAGGTGTTTTTAAGACAAATGCAAAAATGTATGATTTGCAGAACTGCAGTTTTGCCATGTGTTATATTAAACCAACAGAGATTACTGTATATTTAGAAAGAGCATTTCTTTCTTTTTTCTTTCTTTTTTTTTGGATCTTTTTTTGCTGTGCAGACTGAATTTCTTCTAATCTTTACCCTTACTGATAATATTTTCCACCTCCCTTGGATAAAGTGCCCCTGTTTTTTTTTTTGTTTTTTTTTTTGTCATTGCGAGGCTCGAACTGTCTCCAGGCTTGGCTGGTCCACCTGTCTCTTGAATAAACATGGGCTAAGGAGGATCAGGGAGGCCTCGATTGCCTGGGGTTTGGTGAAATGTCACCAACAAGAGGAGCTGAGGTAGACGTGGGCTTGATCTGCTTGATCATTCAGTCATACTGCGTCCACTGAAGGTTAGGACTGAAGCAGATTTAGGTAGAAGAGATGTACACACACACACACACAAATACATACATACAATGAAGTGCACAGACATGCACAAACACATTCTCAGTGGATCATTGCATATCCCTGTTGTCCAACTACAAGGAAGGAAAAGGACATAGAGCCCCATATATCCCAGGTTAGAGGGCTTGACCAGTGCCTTTGAAGGAGCCCATAAGAATACATAAGAGCATGGAGAGGCTTTATAAGGAATCCCTGCAATATTCATGTCCAAAATGTCATAGGGAAGCTATAGTATCATTCAAAAGGCAACACTCCTGGTTAGGATTGCAGAGTGACACCCAGAGCCACAAAGAGTCCTGCCTTGTATAATGAATGAACTTGAGCTTCTTGCCTTCAATCCCTTTGGACTTGGGTTTGTCTCAGCCAGAGCATGGTCAGGACTGTCAAGAGACTTTCTGTCTAGACATGTGGGAAAAACAAGCGACACTCCGCAGGGTCCAGTTCAAACAACAAGACTATCATCCTGAAACCTACTCAAGTTGATTTGTTGTTGAGGCTGAAGTGATTATATTCCTGATTACTCCCGGATGAGGAATACATGTTTATCCACCTCAAATAAAACACCAATTTGCCTTCCATTTTCTGATCACCCCTGCTATAAATTAAGCTGCGCTCAAATTCAAACACAAACGTGTGTACATTGATGAGCGTCAACATTGCTACATCTCTTTTGAGAGTGTGTAAGCTTCTTATATCAAAATGGCTTGTTTGTCCCCCAGTCACAAATCATTAACTGTTTTGCTCCACTTTTTTTTTTTTGCTCAGTGGTTTGTATGAAAATGAGCGACAAGCCTCCATCCCTCCTGTGTGCAGATTATGAGCTTGTGTTTGTGAGGGTCTGACTCTAATGGGCTAGTAATTACAGTTTGTTTATGAGTTTATCGATGCATACCACCACCATGCCTGCATGGGTTATGGGCAATGGCGGATAAGGATCACACATTTATTTTCATTCCCTCCTCTAAAGAGCGAGTTAGCTCACATTGTGAACTCCCACTGTGATCATATTACAAGGCCCAATACTTTTTGATCTGCAGCAGTGTGGGTCCGGGGCATGTCTCTAACTTGACTTTGTAACCTTGAGATATGCAATCTGTATCATTTCTCACTTTGATTCACAGTCAAGAGCTGTGAAAACCTATACAGAGCAATATCTCATTATATAAAAAAAAGCCTTATTGTCCTATTTACACTACCGCTGTGTCTCCGTAGTATTGTTCATTTAACAAGGTCATCTATTGTAGTCGCTCCTCTTGTGTTTACATCTCTTAGTGCTCTGGGTTGGGTCTCAGAACAGGGCCGGATGGTGGGTCATGGCCTGTGCCATCTCTTGGCTCGGAGGATATTTTCCACAGTGTGTTGTCAGCAAGGCAACAACAGCAGGTGGTCTCAGATCTTTCTCTCTTTCCCGGGCTCTTGACGACCTGCACGGCATATGCTCTGGGAACCCTTGACGCAGACGCACTCGCCTTCATTTGTGTTTGTGCGGTCAAATTTAATCAAGATGGCATCTGTTGGTGTTTAATGTGAGTAATTGTCCTGTACGGTATGCGTGTGTATGTCTGCGTTTCAACAAAGATGAAGTTAGTATACCCGGAGGAAGAGCATTTAGGTAAATGTCATTTTTGTCTATATTCACATGTACAGAATAAGTCTCACATTTGCTACCGACGCATTATTTGCCCCACATGTTGTCAACACCTTTAACAGCACCTTAGACTGTCTTTTTTTTTCTTTTTTCTTTCTCTTCTTCGAATCTATGAAATGTGTTCTTGTTATGAATGCATTCCCACTGTGATCGTATGTTGGTCTGTGTCAAATCATGTGCTAGAGTAATAACTGTCTTGTATAAATGTACCTGCAACTGGCTAGCTGTGGAAATGAATTTCCTCCTCGACAACAAATAGAGCTCTAATCTAATCTACCCTGCATCTTTTTCACAGTGCGTGAAGATACATGGACGTACAGTAAATGTGTGTGGTCGCGGTTGTGTGCTTTTCTCCAAGTGTGAGAGCCAAAGACAAAGTGCAAGTGTGTGCATGACTTACAATGTACGTGTGTGTATGTGTGCATAGTATGTGTGCTTGAATTAAGGTTCGCCTAAGAGCCCATTGTTGACTTCAAAAGGATTCCTCTGAGGTTTTAATTATGCTACTGCTTAACTTGGCACCAGAGAAAGAGAGTGATCCTGGCTGAAGCCTATAAATCTCTCAGCGCAGACACATCCACGCCCTCCAAAGCCTTCGACTCCTCTGGACCTCCCAGACACATTAAGGAGGAGCATCAGGTTGGCCCCCGACCACAGTCACCTCACTCACAAATACACAAATACACATGGACTGAAGAACGACACTGTGCGCACATGGGTAAACGGCTGCCTGAGCTGACTTGTCTGTGCACACTTATGTCATTATGCATCACCTTTAAGAGACCTAAAAGTTTAAGGGCTTTGTCCAATGAGGTAACAACACATTATATATTGTAGGTGAATAAATACAGTCAGTTTGGGGTTATAAAAGATCCACTGATGTTACTAGGCTTTTGTTCTTACTTTAGATCTTGTAGTTGCAACAAAAAAACAAAAAAAGACATAGTTTACCTTTAAGTACATGTCAAACTGTTAAATATAATTGTATAATGAAGGATGGATGAATCTTAATAAACTAGCCAACTAGAGGTTTAACAGTGACATAAAGGTGGTGAATAAATAAATGTCTTTGTAATGCTATTATGAACAATTACATGTAAGTTTTAAGGTTTTAATTAATGTTATTGCTTCTCAACTGTGAACATTAAGAGACACCAACAAACAGGTTTATGATGCTATTATACCGTAGCCTTATTCAGTGTAAATATTAATAAGCATTGTGATGTGTTAGACTTAATAAAGCCGCAAAAAGCTTTCTAGAAGTTAATGGTGACATTATAATAAAGTTAAACTCATTAATTGATTTGTAGATGCAATTAAAACAGGAAAAAAAAACAATGGACAATTATTTTTTTAAGGTTTTTTCATATACACATTATTAATGTCCTGTAATGTAATGAGAATATATGAAATGGCAGTCAGTGGTGAAAATCATCTTTTCATCAGAATGAATATCATCATCATTTATACATATGACATTTATCACTTTGAAAGATCATCTGATGAGCGAAGAAAGTTAAAATTCGTTGTAAAAGTAATCAAGTAACATTTAACTTTGTGCTCAGTGGACTGCTTAACTTACTGCAATGTGATCCATGTCCCAAAAATCAAACTTCCATTACCTCTTCCACTGTCATATTTCACATTATTTTCAATTGCGAAGTCACAAACTTTTGAAACCTAAAATTTGATCAGGTCTGGATACATTGAAGCTGTAAAGATATCATCAGTGATTCTGAAGAGATAATGGAGAGAGAAAGTTATGATGCGTTACCCCTTCAACTTTGTGTGTGGTCATGTATGACACACTGTGACTTCCTTAATTATAACTGACAAACATCATATGTATAAATGATCGGAGCATGCAAACAGGAACAAAAAATTTCTCGTCTCTCACTGTTGACTATAAACATTTCCCATCGGGTACAACAACAAGGAACAGCAATTTGCCTCTCTGTAACCTATAATGTTAATAATTTATTAACAAATGATAATATTAATCTTTCAAGGGCATTGTTAAAATTAACATGTTACAAGGACCTATATACTATCTATCTATCTATCTATCTATCTATCTATCTATCTATCTATCTATCTATCTATCTATCTATCTATCTATCTATCTATCTATCTATCTATCTATCTATCTATCTATCTATCTATATATATATATATATATATATATATATATATATATATATATATATATATATATATATATATATATATATATATATATATATATATATATAAAAATTTCCCCTCGCCCCACGTGGGCGGTGTCTCCTTCAGACTCGGGTCCTCTACCAGAGGCCTGGGAGCCTGAGGGTTCTGCGCAGGATCTTAGCTGTTCCTAGCAATGCGCTCTTTTGTACAGAGATCTCTGATGTTGTTCCTGGTATCTGCTGGAGCCATTGTCCCAGCTTGGGGGTCACTGCCCCTAATGCTCCGATCACAACTGGTACCACTGTTGCCTTCACACTCCACATTTTCTCTAACTCCTCTTTCAGCCCTTGGTATTTCTCAAGCTTCTCATATTCTTTCTTTCTGATGTTGCTATCACTGTTCACGGTTCGAATCCCAGGTGTGCCCTTAGGCAAGGCACTTTACGCTATACATGCCTATACCTCACGATGAGCGATACAATAAATAGAGTCATACCGGCTCGGACGGCGCCCGGGACAACAAGGTTCGCGTTAGGGGTTGAGGAACCAGGACACCCTGATGTTAAATTGGCTACTGGAACAAGACATTCATGGAGCAGGGCAGAGAACATGGTACTGATGGAGTGTTACTACGGGAGTAACCCCAGTGAGAGAGGGTACATGCAGAGGATGTGGGAGAAATGGTTGCTTCGAAACCCCACATCCTCACTGACTAAGAAACAGCTCCATATATATATATATATATATATATATATATATATATATATATATAATGTTGCTCTTGTAGCTTCATTACACACATTGTTTCCTTGAGTTGCCCGTAGAGTTACCATCTCAGTTAAGAATAGATGCTGTATGATTTGAGGACAGATTGAAATATTGAATAAATGTGAGCAGATTGTTTAAAATTAATAACATATTTCTCTACAGTGTATTGTGCCCTGTTTGTAACCAGGAGCCAAGTATAGAGACCTTTCCACTGACATGGTTTTTTTATAGATATGTTCTGTAAAATAAAAAGAAAATGAAAGAAAAAAACCCCAAGAATTTCATATAGCGGTGGGAGCAGCGATTGTTTACTTGTGTTTGATTTTATTTTTTTTTCACTCTGAAATTATGTTTTCCAGGGTGGCTGACATATAGTTAATGTAGTGTACCCCCTCCCCCTTCTCTGCATTATCCTTATGCTTCTAAATCTGAAGTGGAATACCCAGAATTATCTCAAAGCCAAATGATGAAGACGGTTGTTGGTAGCAGATGATCTTCAAATGACTCTATCTTTTATCTGTGTACCTTTTCCAGGGTAAAACAGAAGGAGTGAGGGACTTGAAAAGTGATACCTCTGCGTACCTGCTTAAAAGAGTTTTTCCTCTCAGCGAGGGATTAAGAGTAGAATGTTTTTTCCTTTCTTTTTTTTGTTATTCTTCACCATTGCGCTCCACCCTCCTCATTAAAGACCATGCATATTCTCCCAGGAGAGTCCTCCAACATTACAACTCTTCTCCACAGGTACAGCTCTCTGGGGTCCTTCACTTTTTCTCATCCCTTTCCCTCTCCTCCCCTCTCCCCGTCTCTACTCTCCCTCCAACTCTTCTCCTCGTCTGTCTCCCTCTCCGTCGCCCTTCTTTTCATGTACTTCCCACTCCCTACCCCCTCAGATCCTCTCGACTTTCTTCCCTCCACCTTTACCTCACTACCTTTACTTTGGATAGTTCACAGTGCACCCCCCCCCCTCTCTCTCTCTCTCCCTCCCTCCCTCCTCCTTCTCTCTCACCTTCCATCTGCATATGCAAGTGCTTATTTTGAAGTCGTGGCCCACAACAGATATTCAATATTAATGAGTACCCTCATGAATTTTTGAGCTCTAATTAGATGGCTCTCAGTTCGTTAACTGAGAGGGTTTCAGTGCTCGGTAACGGTGATGGGCTGGAGGGGTGTGAGCTGTGAGCAAGGGACAGTCCCACCCTCATCTTCCACCTCTGCACTCCTACCCCCCACCCCACAGTGTCTGTAAAATCCCACAGAGGGGTTGAAGATGGGGCAAGGGGGGTAATCAGTGGGCCGGGATCACCAGGGCTCATTATAAGACAGCTGGCCATTAGTTTGCAGGTCCTGCGCATTGTATCATCTCTACTCACAGCTTCCTGCTGGGACATTATTTAGCTATTCTATTTCATCGTCACTTCAAATGATGCAACGGCCTTTTCAGGCACAGGCAAACAGACACCGGAGTGAACCGAGAAGGTGACACCTCCACCCCTCTATGACAAGGGAGACATTCCTTTTCATAAATGCAGATGACCAAGTGACTCAACAGCACAGACACACACACACACACACAATCCCATCTTTTCATGGCTCGACCTTTCTCGCCTCAATTCTGACCAAGTATAAAATAGGATTAGACTGTTAAACACACTATCCTCAATACATTTTGCCCCCCTCTATTCACATTTTTCTGCACATTGGTTAGTTGTCATCCCTCTCTTATCATCCATAATGTCACAGACATATGCCTTGCCCTTGCATCTCCCCTGAACCCCTGCCCCACCACCACCACCACCCAAATCCCTCTATTCCAATCATACTACCACTGTTTCTTAAGACGCATTCTCTTGGTGTCCTTTAGTTCTGATTCCCAAAGGTGTGTCAGCATCAGCAGATACCACAGGGATCCGTGCCTTGCCAACCCCCCATCCAACACCCGCTCCTCACCCTCCTACCCCACCCCTGCCTACTTGTGCATATGCAGAGGAAGGAAGCATCTCCACAGTGGCAGCAGCAAAACACCACACTACAAAAGAGATGCGCACCTCTGACAGTAACCATCAAGAAGGGCGTTGACAGAATAAGGGCGGGAGATGATGATCTGAGAGGCAGGGATGTGCAGAAGGAGGCAAGAAGGGAAGAGAAAGGGCTTTCTTTCCTCTGTCTTTTTTTTTTTTCTCATACCTTTTTTTCATTTTCCCAGGATTCATCAAGCCCCACTTGACACATGTCTGACTGGGGTGGCGTTAATCTCCCCAGAGGGTGGGGTCCCCTTTTCTCCTCTGCATGCCACTCCTTCACAGAGCCCTTTCCTTTTCCGTCAATTTACATTTCAAAACAGGCGATGAGCCGATCAAAGACGGTCACTAACGATGAGGCCTTTCATCAGAGGCTGGCATGGTATGCCGAGATAGTATACGGTGAGGTTTTCATTGATCATAAGCAGGTGGGTGTGCTGTTTGGCACTGGTTTGTGTGCTCCTGGGCTCCTGTCATTGTTTTATCATAAGTTTGTCTCTAGGGGCAAGACGTCGCTGGCGGGGGATATGCCACTGGGTCTCACAGGAGAATGTCTTTGTCATCCGTAAGCTTCGCATGCCAGTGAATTAATCACTCGTATTGTAAGAAAACAGACTAAAACGGTATGAATCTAAACCCATAATTGCTTCCAGAGTTAGGAAGTTTTGATGGTTCTTATACTTGTCTACAGTCAATATGTAACTGCGTTCCTTTTTGTAGTTTATGTCCAACCTTTATCCAAAATTCGAACAAAGTAGAGCTGTAAAAGACTGACAGTATCTGAATATGAATGTTGTTACAGACAACATTCAGATAGAACTCCACTGATTAATGTCATTCATTGTGGTAATCCTGTTAAAAAAACAGAGGACAGCAGCCAAATTCAAGATATACTGACATGTTATTCAGCCACTCTGACCAAGTTTAGCTAATCAGTTTTGGATACAAAGAAATGAACATACTTCTTGCACTGAATCAGTTTATTTTGTTTCTAAGTGAGGACAGGCAAGTTGGAGAACTTTTGTCTGGTTTGTGGTAAGCTCAGGGTTTAAACAAAATTACAACTTTTGAGCCACTCAAAGGATGGAATACTGCAATGAATACTGAGTCAGACCCTTAATCTTAGGATCATCCCCCCGGGGTGGGAGATTATATTAGCAGAGCCATTCATCTCCAATAATTTAGTAATGTAGATAGTAGATTAGCTCTATTCCCTCTTGTCTGCCAACACCTGGGGCATAGCTCATATTCAATGCCTCCTTGTTCTCCTACTGTACATTCAAACTGTTGTAGGTGGCCTGGGCTCCCCACTTTGCTCATTTGACTTCAAATTACCCCACTCTCCAGGGGGACGATTCATAACAGCTGACCACACCCCCCCTCCCAAACCGCCTGAACATAGGCACGCACGGGTCTAATGACACTCTTTTGTCTCAATACTATTAAAGATAACACATTAAGGCTTAAACAGACTCAGGTTACACACATTAATGCCTCATCACTCCTCATTTTTTCACATTTATATGATATGTAACCCCTGCCCTTTTTTCTGTAATTACTGCCACCGAATGGGAGAAAGAAGCCATGACATAATTGTTTTTGAGGGAATAATAGCAGTGGCAGAGATAGATTTCAGATGCCATATTTCTACTGAGGAATTTAAGTTTCTTCCCCCCCTTTGCTCTCTTTCCTAAAAGGACCCTGTCGTTTTCAGAGCTTGCTGCTCCCGGGGTAGTATGCTTTTTATTATTTTTCCAATTAGAGTCAATTGACCTGACAGAATGGAGGGCAATTAGTGATATTTCCCCCTCCTTGCAGGCCTGCGGGGTAATTTGCTGGAGGTTCTCGGCAGTGCTTTATGTGGATATACACCCCGCCCCACAAACCCTTTCTGGAGCATAATGGCTTATGATTTTTCAGAATGCTGCATATCTTTTCTTACTTTATTCTTTCTCCCAGTAAAGTACAATTACAGACTGTTGAAGGGTGTCATCTTTTAAACTGCCTATAATGGTCTCCATTTCTCTCAATCATATAAAAAGAGGCTATAGTAGAAATGCATTGCTTTCAGTATTTATACACAGAAATGAGATCTTTACTGATGTTTAGGGATTGTTGCCAGAGTAGCAAGAGTAGCAGTACTGGTTTCACAAAATATCCATGCAAGGAGGCATAATTGTGAGCAGATCTTTTCTCTCAGCCAATGCAGAATTAACTTATGCATTGAAAGCCTGACTTACAGAGGAGGAAGAAGGGGTGCTGGCTCGTTGGCTTAAATCCCTACTTGCTATTGATAAACTTGATGAATGTAATTTGTGCATGCAACCCAGGGTTATTGTCCCCCTCTATACCTGCAATGCCAGAACACTCTGTTCCTGTGTGCGGGAAAGCTCAATGGTGCAGTCCGCATTGGCTTCCATCTGAATACCTGTATCTGCCTGTGCCTCTGCTGAGCAGTCTGACACAAAGAGAAAAATAATCTTCTGAACTAAGCTTGTCTGGCATATCCAGTGCTGAGTCTATAAGAGCAGAGAAAATCTCCTCAAACTGATGAAATAAATACGCTTAATTTACCCATGCAGAAGCCGCAATGGGGACCGTAAAGGCCAGCAAATAAAAGAGCCATTGGTAGAGTTGTTTGGAGATTGAGAAACAAGACAGTGTTGGTTAGTCAAGCATGCAATGCATATAGCGAAATGCAAATGCACAGAGAGGGGGAGAGGCTGCAACAAAAACATGTTTGATACATTGGGTAAAATTTATTCCATGCATGAGAATGTGCCGCCCCAACCCGAGCACATCATTTGCTCAACATTCACTACATCTGTTGTGTTAAGTGACTGTAATTTAGGTGACATTGGCACAAAGCCTCTTAATGTAGCCCCGGTGGACCCCCTGTAAGAGGGGCACACGGGACCAAACAGAGGCATCTCGCAGCTGGAGCCGCGTCAAGGATCATTTCCCTCTTCACATGATTAATTACAGTTTGATCACTTGAATCTAAATCTGATTAATTTTGGTCACATGTCAGGGAGGCATCAGTGGTCTATAATGTATACTGTGTTAATCTGTACCAGCTTCTCCTTGAGAATCATTTTATGAGGTTACAACATGTGAAACTAATGTTGCGCACGTGTGAGGTGCTGAAACGATCACTTTATGTCGGTCGCGTGTGAATCTTTGGAATTATCATGTGTAAATTGCAGGAACTGGCATCACGAATGTGAGACGTGCTGCCTGTTTGATACCGTAAATGGGCCGCCCATTCATACAATGTGCAGATCATTTAAGCCATACATTTACTGTCTCTGTGCTTTCTAAACGAACTGTAAATGCATGGGAGAATGGAATTGTAACAGAGGTGAGCTATGTTTTAAGGATCTGCACTCATAACAACACCTTCAACATCCTTGTCACTCATGGGTGTTTTCTTTTACTTTGACTCTCATGCGAAACACCTCAGGTAAAACAGACACACATTTTCCCCTTTGACCTTGAGTGAGATTCCTGTCCTAAGTGGTTGTTGTGGAACTCCTGAGTTGTCAAAGCCTCACCCTAATCCCCCCTCATGGGTCAGGACATACTGTCAGAACTCATTTTAAAGTACAACCTTTCATCTTTACTAGTCTTGAGTTCCCTGTGGCTTCTAATGATAATTAATTACAGTTCAAGTTTTTAATCAGAAAATTTTTTTTAGGAGAAGAAATCCTGGAATTGCTATAAAAATGACCTTTTCAATCTATTAACATTCATGTTTCATTTTACCCACTGAAAAAGTTAGATTTTTGCACGTCATAGTTTATTCACTGTATTCACTTCTCTGAAAGTTGTTCAACTGTATACAAACATATGGAGTACATGTTTAGAAGTTGCTGCAAAAGGGGCTTTTGGAACAGTTCCACAAAAGTACTTATGCTTGGCCTTACAAAAATGGCAGGAATGTGTCTTGAGTGACAATAGTGCAGTGCAAAGAAAGCAAACGGAGGCCAGAGGTCACTTTTACAGTACCTGCATACCCAACGACCTAACACTTTGTTTCTGTATACGAGTGTACAGACATTATTTGGATTTACAACTCATCAGTCTAAAGCTCCAAGATTTCCGCCAAAACCAGTAATTAGATTAGAAGGATAAACACACCAAAGATAACATGGAAATTAAGGGAAACTGGATGTCCAATATTTTGCATTGTTTGTTTTGTGACAAGAATATCTGGATGCTGTATTTACGTTTCCCCCACGGGTCTTTTCCAACTGTCAGATGATGGCTCATTCAAAGTAGTGTAATTTTTTCAATTCAAGATGACAAAAGGCAGCATGTCCTGAATATCTTGTCAATGTCAAACATTGTTTAGTATAATCAGAATCACCTTGACTGCTTTGTGGGTAAACAGAAGAGGAACTGTAATTGTAGATATGCTGTACGTTTTAACACAAGAATATAAAAGGGGGGCACAACAACTTGCAGGGAAGCTTTGTGAAGTGTGTGAGCTCGGGAACTGTGATCCTCAAGGGCGAATCAGCGGAAAACAAAAGCACACAACAGTCGTGGCCTACATTCGTGTTGGAGTGCTTTCAACGCCAACAGAGCTTATTTTCATACGCCATTAATTGCTTGAATAGATTGCCTGTTGAATTCTTAATGTGCTATAAATTCCATGTTTGTTTTTCCCGAGTTGACAGCACACAGGCATACTGTGTCAGGCCTCGTCCTGTAATCAGCACTGGCCTTGGAGGAACTTCAGCAAAAGAAAATTCCTCTATGTTCTTCTCTCTTTAACTTTGTACCCTCATTGACAATTGTGCATGGGATTGTCACTTTTTTTGTCCCTATCATAATGGCATCTATCCATTACATACACACTCTACATCAATGGCCTTGAACAGTAGTGGGATTCCTTTGTGCTCGTCATTTTTCTATTCACAATGTAGATGTGAAAGCTGGAGAGGGTCACTGAGCAGCATGCAGCATCGCCAAACAGATTATCCTGCAGCACTGAGAAGAAGTTGGACAGCAGTGAAGGGACATCTCTGGTTTTTGTCTCCTCAAAGTGCAGAATCAGTCATCACTCCAGGGCTTTTACCTGTAGGAGTCAAACCCTTCTTCCAATCCATTTTAATGCATAACCAGCAGGGCTTTCCTTTCCAGCTTAATTCATACGCAGGGACTTTGCATGTTTTAAGCTCTATGCAAATATTATTGGATTTTCTGAGGATTTGGGCGGATTTCCTGCCATGGATTTTCCTTTACAAATGTCTTTAGAAAATAAAGTGAACCTATTTTATTTAAATTCGGTTTAAGAAGGCAAACAAATATTTAGAAGCTAAAAATATTGAGGAGGGATCTTCTCAAGTAGGGACTGAACTTTATTTTAAAATTATTTTGCCCATACTGGCATTTACTTTTCCACTAATCTGATTTATGGGAAATGAACTGTCTTTTTCGTATTCAAGTCAAGCATATTACACTTGTGGTATGCTCTCAGATTGTCCAGATGCACAAAAAAAAAAGTGGATTATAGTCCTACATATCTGTGTAATGATCCTCGGCATTGTTTTTCAGTGGCCTTGACAGTATGTACATGGACTCAGCCTTGAAAGGCAGCACTGACAACATCACATCCTTGAGCAAACCAAAAGGCTGTCCAGAATAATGGGCTGCTGTTGCAGTCATGTCATCTGAGAGGGCGTTGTGTGCAGTAGCAGGAGCGAGGGATAGGATGGGGGTCTGTTTGGACATGACCATAGTGGGTACACCATCCCCTCCAGCCATGGAAGATGACACTGGAAATTGAGAAAGCACATACAGACAGGTACAGCAAACCCCTCACAGCGATTTCTAGAACACCTTAATGTCTTCATGTCTTACCATTCCAGCCTGAAACATACCTCTCCAAATGAAAATTACAGCCATTTGGAGTTCAGATTTAAAAAAAAAAAAAAAAAAAGGGCTCTTTGTAAAGTTCGGACTAAAACACTCACTTTTGCAGTTTATTTTACAGGTAAAAAGCCCTAGACCTAGAAAGACAAAGAAATCCCCCCCTCCCCGCCTTAATGTCTTTGTGAAAACCAAGGTGTCTGATGCTGCATTTGGTAGATATGGACTGAAACACACCATTTATCAACAGGCCAATGACTTGACACTTTGCAGTTTAAAGTTGAGAACTTTATGTCAATTTTAGAGCATTTTTTTCCCTATGGTTATGTTTATGCATTTTACATAGGATACGTTTTGGGGAATTATCTACATATCTACTACATTTGAATAACTGGTGAATGCTTCAAATACACATATTTTAACAGAAATTCATGGAAAACGTGGAATTGTGGAAAATGGAAACGTAAATCCCCAACATAGATCTGAGGTTGGACACATATTCCTGCACTTTCTGTGCCTTTGTGGAACTTCTGTGTATTTTGGACCTAAATACTTTACTAGGTTATGTTCAATGGAGTGTTGTCAGATTAATAGATGACTGATCAAATGACAGCTTTCAAAGGTAAAATAAGCCAAATTTATCATCTTTGGCTTTTCTGTAAAACAATCTTATGTGTATGTGGTATTGCTGTTGCACTTCAGAATGGTTTATATACTCGGAAAGATAACATTGTTCACTTTCATTTGATGTGTGGAGGTGCATTAATGTGGGAGCTGTATATATAGGTGTAGGTAAAATACTGTCATCTACGTGCTAGGATTGGGATGGAGGTGGAAGCAGAAAGGTGTGGACTGTGCACACTGTCACAATGGAAACTCAGTCCTTCAGCACTAACTAATGTCCTGACAAAGGCCTTAATCAAGAAATGCTATGAGTGGAATTTGAGGTGCATATGTTTTTGATTAGTGCTCCCTCGTACTCATGCTACTTCTGCATTGCCATCGTCAACGGTGCCAGGACTCTCAACGATAATGTTTTCCCAAACAAACTGGAGCAATCCCCTGTATTTAAAACATTACGCTTGTGTTCTCACAGCATACAGGGCACAAATTTAATGACCATCTCTCACACCCCGCTAGCCTCCTTCTGTCTCTGCCCTTCATTTCTCTCATAGTTTAGTCTGTTGGTGGCTTTTCAGGCAAGGGGGTGGGGGGGGTAGGCCCTGGCCACAAGCTGAAGGCTTGATTACAGTCCTGGCAAGAGAACAGAAAGCTGAGGGGCAGGAGGGATGAAGGGATGGAAGAGGATGGGGAAGAGGGGGGAAGAGGATGGAGGGACCTCAGGCCTTTAGTAAAAGCAGCTGTGGAGTGGGCGGGGGTGAAGGCCCTGTGTGCTCTTTAAGGGCTCAGGCACACTGACCTCAGCAAGGCTACACATGGAAACGCTAAGACATTGTTCATGTTTGCTAACCTGGCATGCAACCCCCCCCCCCCTTTTTAATGATTTTACTACGTCCTGTGTGTCTTATTTAGATTCCTATGTAAACACTAGTTCTACTTTATCACAATTTGGGTTTGATTTTAATAGCTTAGTCATCATTTCTACCAGCCAAGGTAACAAGGTATGAGTAATGACTTAAGATCTGGAAACAGGATGACATGGTTAGAAAGAGCAGTGACAGACACATTGTAAACAAGTGAAAGAGTTAGACCCATGGTTCTCAAAGTGGGGTCCGAGGACCCCTGGGAGGTCTGCAACCCACAAGCTTGAGCTCAGAAAAATTAATTGCTGTAAATTCTAACATTGTGCTGTATCGTTGAGAGTGCATATCAACAGATGGGGACCATTTGTGCCAATAAAACAAGCATATTGTGTCCATTACTTCCACCCACATTAGTTTGAGGCCAATAGAAACTCTGATATGATTGTGACACATCATGTAAATCTGTCATGAACCTCTCTTCACTCAAGGATTAGTCCAGCGTGGTATGGAACATATCTTAAAATGGTGATAATGTTGTTTAATACAGCACAGTAATGTTTTAAAATACGAACCTCAGTCATCCCCTGATTGATATAAATTAATTTATAACTAACTGTTGTTACTTTTGAGCCTTATTTGAATGCATAGCTGATAAATCTAGGGGTCCACCTGATCTGTCACATGTTCATATGCTGAGTGTTAATAGATGTTGGGTGTGTTGGGTGATGCAGTAGTGTAGTGATTAACACTTCTGGGGAGTTTCCGTGTTGAGTTTGAGTGTCTGTATTGTGTGGGTTTCCCCCTGTCATCAAAAACAAATATACAAGGGTTAATTCTCCTGTCAGTGCCCTGGACAAACACACCGATAAAGATCTGCAGTCGGTCGCTGTGTACCTTCAATGAGAGTTCACTGCTTCTAATGTGCTAAGTGCTAATGCTAATGCTAGCTACTGGGTGTATTACAGGGGGCAAAATACAGACAACATTTCTCTACAGGAACAATAAACTGAGTTAACTTAGCTTAAGGTGATTTTTACCCCCCCCCCCCTACTTAAACTTCTGGAGGGTCCTGAGGATGCTGGACTCCATCCCAACTACTGACATACACTGGAAAAAAATCTACATCTTACCGACTGTATTTTTTTCATTTCAATGTAAATATTTCATCACATTTCAAATAAGATATGATCACCTAAAGAGTAACATGTTAGTGAGATATAAAGAACTTATGTTAATCTTGTTTCAAAAAATCTAATCGAGATCATTTTCACTTGATCCATTGGCATATTGGCAAAAAAATAATAATAATCTTGAATTAAGCAAATAAATAAATCTCTAAATGGAACAAGTGAAAATCCTCTTGGTAAGATTTCTTGAAATATGATTTTCAACGTCTATGGTCTAAAAATAAGTTCTTTATATCTCACTGAATAGTTACTACTAATAGTTAATGGATACTATATTTTGACTATAAATGAGAAAAATACACTCTGATAAGATTGTAGATGTAGCCTGGACATGTCACTAGTCCACCACAGGGCTAAGAGGACAAATTATTATGAATATATGTGAAATTAGTGATAAGAATATAAGTGTGTCCTTGGAAAATTCTGTCTTTCTTAACAGCTCCCTAACCAAACATATTTGGGAAAGCTCTGGGTTACACATTTTATTTGATTTATAGGCTTGTAGTTGTGTTTTAAACCACAATGACTGTCTGACTGGCAAGGATTAAAACACAACTACGAGCATTCCCAAATTTCAGCAATTGTCACAGTTAGCATAAAGTTTCAAACTTAACTGCAACCCTATTAAACTTGTGCAAATAATATTATGTTTGGGATCAATTTAAATCATCCTATAGAACACCTTACAACCTCAAATAAAAATACAGTAAATTCAAATTTTGCGCTGTATTAATATTTTCTTAACGAGTTTGTATCTGAATTTAACAACAAATACAAAACCTCAAGAATTAATTAATCTGGCTATTGATGCATCAGTACTTGAACTGACTTGGTAATCTCTTCTCTGAAGCTTTTATCTATTCAAAACAAAGAGAAAAAAAAAAAAAAAAAAGAGAAAAATGGTGATGAGCTGGATGTGATAGTGCTGCCAGAATAATGATATATTCAAAATAATGGCAGTGAGAGAGCTCCCTAATGGCAATGTGAGGGAGCCGAGTATTGTAAAGCAACGGCAACAAGGCTGAACTTGTGTGGTGGATTTATATGGCCTAAGACTCCCACTCTTTTCCTCACAATCCAGGGGGTATAGTGTTCCGACACATAAAAGATGTGCAATAGTCAACATGGTGTCTTAGTATAGTTTTCTCACACTCCCACAAACCGTCTGCCAAATGTGACAATATCGTGTGATAAAAAAGTGCCCAAGACAATCTTAATATGTAGGGATCTGTACAGGATGCAAAATAAAATTATACATTCACTAACAGAAACGCTCAGCCCTGATAACACCTTTACATTTCACTTAAGTGTACCGGGATTTTGGCAACAGAAACAGAAGCACATTTCTGACGGCGGTTGTTTTGCCCTTCGAGTGACGAGGACAGTCAGTTTTATTAAAGGGATATTCCACCCAAACACAGGGGTTTGTTCGTCTCCTGATTTTGATTGACAGCTCGTCTCCAGCTGAAAATCAAAGCAGTCTGGGATGCATTTGGATTAAAGTGAGAGGGTCATCCTCAAAGGCTGAGGTTAGGCTCACTGTGTGGATTCTCCTACTGAAGTAACACACATTTGGGCATGGATCAAGTGCCTTTGTTTCAGAACAGGGCTTTAATGTGAAGATAACATGTTGTTGTTTGGAAATGTTGAAATGCAATCTTAAGTATCCTTCTTGAATGTGAATCATCTCATTACCAGGCATTCTCACACTGAGATAATGTGAAGCATAATGTGTTTTATATCATCATGGTATGAAACAGGGCCAGCAGTGCACTGTGTAAAATCCCCTTCAGTGGCATTATTTTGGTCGTCAGTAGCATAAATTTGGATGTGAGAAACATCAAAGCCCCCATATAAATGCCTTTCTCTTCATGTTGTCATCCTATCTTTGAATCACTCCCCCTCCCCCCTAGGGCCATGGTTATTTACATTTTCAAATCTGCATTTTTCATATAGATCTGTCTGCCTCTGATTTTAATATCAGTGATGTTTCCCACGACACCTTTTGTTTTATTATGCATTATGAATTTCTTCCCCTCTCACTCCTCCCTCTCTCCTTCTCTCCCTCCCTCTCTCTGTCTCTCTCTGTCTCTCCCTCTCTCTCTCTCTCTCTCTCTCTCTCTCTCTCTCGCCTCCATCTTTTTCTAATCCCTATCCCCCACACTAGGCTTATGAGTCCCAGTGTTTTATCATGGGGAGAGAGATTTATCATTTCAATCTCATTTCAATAAATAAAATAATCTCTCTTCTCCTGTACGTGACAGCAGCTAATAGTATTTTGTTATCGTGGAGTGAAACTTTGCAGACTTAGTGCACTTGCTGAAATGCTTTACATTGGCATTCTGTGGCAGAATACAGTAGCTGTGCCGGTATCGCAGTGAATACTTATAGCATTGTAAACTGTGCACAAGTACATTTAAAGAAGTGTGACTACAGGCCACTTCATTAAAGTAATGCATGATGTCGAACATTTTATTTGTCAATGTAATGGTTGTAATCATGTATCGTAGTTCTGTTACAGCATGAATTTATTGCATGTTACAACTGAAGCGCTGTCTTTCACAGGTTAAATGCAACATCATGTTAAATGGTTAGTAATTAAATGAATAATGCACTTACTGGATTTGGTTTGTACCTATTTAAGTGGCAGTATAGGAGCCCACTTGTACCAATTCCATCCTCTTAAAAGCTACTGGGCTGCACTCATGTATGCTTTTATCTTTCAGCCAGGATATGTTCTTAAAGCACGGTCTGTCAGATCCGCCTGCACTGTGGTGTGTAGAAGAACAAGAGCAGCCATCAAGACGACAGTTTTATTTTAATTGCTATCTCCCTTTCCTCCCGGTCCTTCATTTTCCCTTACCCCTGGAGCAAATCAACAGAAAAAATGTAAAAGGACTGACAGGAAAACAATTGCGTTTCAAATTGAACTCCCTGCAGAGTGTGTTCACTTCCTTAACCTGACATCCCTCCCTTCCCCACACATGGCAGAGGAGAAGGCGAGGCGAGCGGCAGCCACACTAAAGCCGGAGAGAGGGGGGAGACCGTCCTTTTGAATATGTGTTTTCTGTTTATCATTAGCTGACTGGGTGCTTCATCATTCGGCGAAAATCCCTATCTGCTGAACATAAGGCCGAGAGACAGCGGGGAATCAATCTTTTGTGCTTGGGCAGATAAACACAGGACGCAATCAGGGGGAGACGGAGCGACGGAGCAGGCCGCGGGACTCACGCCGCCGGTGATGGATGGCGGAAGTGAAAGTGTCAGGATGGCATTATGCAAATGGGGGAGGCATCCGAGCATCGCCCCGGTGATTATGGGAGATGGGAGAGCAGCCTGTGGTCCCCCTGGCACCAAGGCAGCCATTTTGGGGGCTCGTTGTCTCCTACTGGAGCTGGGAAGAAGGGAGGAGGGGGTTTGCAATAGAGGGGTGGACGGGGGAGAAAGAGAGAGAGGGAAAGAAAGGGGGAGGAGATGAAGGGAGGAGGAAAAGGGAGGGAAGAACGTGTCATGGTATCATTCCCTCACATGCGCCACCGCCTCACCCACAACCCATTCCTCCTCCAAAAAAATATATATAAAAATAAAGGAGGAGGAATAAGTCTATAAGCAGAGTGAGAGGCATCTGTGTCATTTACTGAAACAAATGACCACCCTTCTCTTTCTGTGGGGTGTGAATGAGGAGGAGGATGAGCCTGCCGAATAATAGAGACAGAATGCTGATGGAACAGTCGTAAATAATGAACTTGAACTGGACAGAAATAAAAGCCGGTTAGGGTGATTGCGGCATCGGCTGTGTTTTCGACAAGTCAAAATGACTGCATGTAGAGCAGCTCTCAGAGGCCAACGTGACCCCTGGGTACAATGGCATCCATTCCAGCTGTGTCACTTTCACAACCACCTCGACTCATTCTCACACATACCCGTCTCAATGACAAGCGAGCAGGACACACACTCCCCCCTATAATGACCAAGGATGCTACTTGTATTCAAATGAGGGTTGAAGTGAGAGCAAGGCAGATACTTCAGGGAGCAGCCAGGCCCAGAGGGGAGATCTAGCCACAGTCCCTGCTGTACCATTACAGTAAGATTGGATGAAGATGGAAACATGGAAAATATGATAGTGTGTGCGAGTTGATGGGGACGGCGCAAGGAGAAAGCAGCCCAGATGATCTATGTATGTGAAGCACTGCATGTTTGTGTGCATCTCAAAGACTGATTAGGAGTCGTCGTGTGTGTTTGTGGGTGAAGTGAAATTAGCAGCTGTAGTCGGATGAGTCCATTTTTCTCCTGTTTACACAAGAGGAGAGGAATATGTTTGTTATATCAGAGAACAGGAGAGAGTCGGCAATCATGTGTCTTACAATGAAAGTCTGCCATAATCATGTCGTCATTGTTTCTGCATCGGAAAACAATTAAAAACAACCATCCAGTAGGATGTTTTGTACATGCAATTTGCTTGTGCCGTTTCTCCTTTGAGCCCAAGTGCAGCTTTCGTCCCTGTCCCAGGGAGACAAAGCGGGCTGAAGTGCCTGTCCTCCACCTCTAACTTTACCACTCGCCACAACACACAGACAATACCACTCCGTTCCGCCTGATTGGATCCATTTGCATTGGACACCTCCTCTGCATATTGATTGATGGGTTTAATCAGCGAATCAGGGGGAGCGCTCAGACATCAATCTCTGTCAGGCCCCTACCTTTTTTCCGAGCCTGTGATTCCCTGCTAGGACTCATCAAGGAAAGCAAGTTTAGACAGAGAGGGAGGAAGAAAAAAAAGAGGTGAGGAGAAGGAACAGAAGCGAACAAGAAAGAAAAAAAAGGAAAAGCGTGGGGAGTGGAGGGAGAGAGTATTAGAAATACTTCTATGGTGGATTTCTCTGACTGGCCCTAGTAAAAGCAGATCAGGTGTAGCGTAAGGGAAGGATGGCCAACTGTGAAGCCAGGAAATTTAGAAATGAAATAGCAGCTACACAGAGCACATCAAATTTTTACAGGTTATACATGTACAATAATGCAGAAAATGTATGAGTTGGGAGTAAAAAAAAAAATTTCAAGTGTGTCATATTGAGAGTGATGTGCCATGTTTGATGAGGTGTTTTACACATTTATTCCCTGTTAATTGAAGAAATGATATGACAATTTAACATAAATAATACTGGCTATAGAATGGAATGCATAGCAGGCATTTTCGCATCTTCACTTCCTCGAATTAAAATTGTGTTCCTTTTCTCACCACCTAACTTTAGTGCATGGAAGTAATAAAAGAATGACAAAAACAGTTAACTAATTGGCATCAACCAGCTCGAGTCTGAAGAGCGTTCTTCTTCCTGTCTAATTTCACAGGTCCTACAACAGGTGTAGCTGTCAAAGTCACAGGATCAATACAAAGGGTTGAAAAAACAGCCTTTTTCACTCCTCTCCCCACAGTTTGTGTGTGCTGCTGTGTGTGTTTGTGTGCTGCCGTGCACACGCTTGTGCCTCCTTGTCACCGCGCGTGCACAGTTGTATATATAGAAAGTGTTAATTGAGTTGTGATTGCCATTGTGTGCCTCATCAGGGGATGTTTGAGACCCCCCTTCAACCTTCCCATGTCAATGTGAGAGTGTACCTGTGACAAGTCTGGCTGACAGATACTTCGTTTCCTTCTCACTTGATAATTACTGTAATACAAACTCAATTAAAAGTAAGCAGTTCAGAGAAGAAGGAGATGAGTTTGATTAAAATCTGAATAAAAATACAGATCTCTGAATACATGTTTTTACAGATCTGTCCCTACATTGTGTGAGATTTGCACACATTACGCAGGTGTCTAATTTCTATAGCACAGCAGAGTCAGTAGGGTTCAGTCAGTGCTTTGTTAAAACCAGCATAAAGCAGGGAGAGTTTTGAGTTTGTTAAAATAAAGGTGTAAAAAAAAATTCAATAAATTCTCCAGTTAACAATAAATGAATGAGTGACAGTTTTAGAACCCGTCTTTGTCACAAGCAAACACACTCACCCTCTATTAGGAGAACAGTGGTGAGGTTGCGACCAAATTACTGTCATGAAACAACATCACACGCAGCCAGTAAAACAGTAAATGAACTCTATCCTTCTGTATTTCAGCATTTGTTCAGCCTAAGAGTATTTTTTATTTCTTCTATTAAACTCAATTACTTCCTGTGTGAACCTGGCCTTGACGGAAATGGCTCCATAATTCAGTTTTAGAGAAATAGAGAAAGAGAGAGGGGTGGCGGTGGGGGGACAAAACATTGCAACATTCTCGTTTTTTGGAGGAAGAAACTTTTAATACCCACAGCTCTTAATGACGGCACTGCAATTAGAGTGGCTGCATTTTTGCTCTAGCCGCGAGTCAAAGGAAAACAAATAAAGCTGCTCGATTTAGAAACCTTATTAGACTTTGAGTCCCTGAGCAATTAAAGTATTACAGCTGAAGTGCTTCTGTGAACCCACCGATGGAAAGCATTTATAGGTGGTCTCTACTTTACTGGTGGTCTGTTACAGAGCTTTTTTCTCTCTCTTTTTCTTATTTGCACTCTTCAGAGCTGCAATTGTTTCATTGTTTATGTGTAAGCATGTTATGAAAGACTCAGGCTGTAAAGCTCTTTCTACGTTTATAGTGTCTGTCAAGGACAAATTGTGTATGTGCAGTATGTGCAGAACATTCACACCTATGAAAAGATGCTCCTGCATATATGACACAAACTTAAAATTTCATTAATTAAGATATGGTTTTGGATAAAGGATATTATTTAAATGCACACATCTTTTTAGCATTCATACTTTAATCTTTTATCTCCAGCATTTGCCCCACACTGTGTCTAAATTGGCTTGGCTGTGATGATGCCCTTTGCAATGCAATCTCTCCAATTTGATGCCTTATCAAATTACTAACCCAGAGGAAATTAATGATATCATCTGTGTCAAGGCATTGATGTAGTTTCACTTAGCCTGAAACACTATGGTCCTAATTGAATGATTAGATTCCTCTAGATTTTCTATCCATCTTCATACTAATTACAATTGAAGAGGAAAACTGAGTGCCTTAGATATCAATTTAACAAATAAAACCAGGTACCAAAAAAAAAAAAAAAAAAAAAAAAAACAGGAAAAAAATTAAAAGATGTTTCTGTCAGGCAAAATTTAATAAAGCATAATTGTAATTGGCTATAATTGGAGTGGAAGTGTTCTGAAGACAAGCAGAGTTTCATTTTCTTAGGTATATAATATTTTAATGAATTATAAAACAGTTTTAGGAAAGGGCACAGCAATAAAAAAAAACTAAATCCTCATGTGCCACTAGGGGGGGTGGTGATGCTTTTCGGGCTAAGCAACCACATGGGATGGTATGCATAAGAAAATACACTCAAATGTTGTCTCTCTCTTTCATTCACACACATACTTACTTTTCCACAATGGAGAGAGAGAGAGAGAGAGAGAGAGAGAACAGAGAGAGTGGAGGGATTTTAATGCATAGACAAGGAGAATAAAAAATAGTAACGTGATTACTGATATCACTGCCACAGCTCTATCTTGACAAACTTCAGCTATAGTTTCACCCTCTGTCTGTTAATACCATAATCCCTCAGTAGTGACCCTCTTCTCGGACCTTTTCCGACACCTCCTGCCACAGCTCCTCCCCTCTGATCACTCAGCAAGAGTCCCCCGCCATAATTGACTAATGACCCCATATCAATATTTGGCTGTGGTCACAGGCTTTCAGTACTGTTGTAATTTAAAGTGGATTAGTGTTCGCCTCAGCACGTTTCTTTTGGCAGCCAGCCAGTGGGACGAGCTTCTGATAACAGGTTCCTTCTTGCGTGAGTGTGTGTTTCTACTGTTAAGTGTGTACTCTGCATGTGTTTGTATGAACTACATGAACTGCCCATTGCCCTACGGGACTTCTACACACCAAAGTGTCTAAAAAAGAAGATGGGAAGACACATAAATACACACTTATATGCAAAAACTGGCTCAGTAACTTACTCCCTGAGCCTGTTTCTGTGAAATGTCCAAGTTTTAGTCCAAGTAGTTTTGCTGCTCTCCCACAGTTGCACACTGTACTGCTCATTTGTGACACAATCAATTAAGATTAACTGATTTGATCCTACTCGTTGTCATGTTTTTTTGTTATTCTCTTATGGCAGATGCTGATTGAAAGGCTGAGGAGCAATTGATTTTAAAAGTTTTATGGAACTAACTAAAAAAATTTTTTTTTAAATGTAATCACTGCTATCCCTGAGAAAATATATGCAATTTTCAATACATTTTACTTCTTAGAATTGCATCTAAATATATGTTTGTGGGTTAAAAAAAAGGCTGATGTATAGAATATAAGAGGGGACCACACCAAGAAAGTGGCCGTGTCATTTAAGAAGAACCTTTCAATGCTACAATTTTCCTTAGAAATGTGGAAAATGACACCAACCAGCATATAAAAACACATAATTTGATTAGATTTTTTTTTTGTCCAGGTTTGTTTAAGTGTGAAAAGAGCGGAAACAAAAATGTCATATTATAATGACAGTCAAATTGACACACAAGAACAGTGCAAATCTAAATGTATTCCCATAGTAAACATGTACTCAGTGTGAGATTTTCAAATGGAAAATGTGCAGAAACACTGTGCAACATTAATGTGCAGTGTAAATTAATGTTTGTAGGAGTTTTCGGTTTTAAAACATTTGCATCATTGAAAACTGATCAAATAAAATGTCACATTATACCACTGAAGTAATTGAAATAACAGTAGAATTACTTATTTTACACAGGCCTGCTAATCCATTAAACACAGTACGTTCCTAACAATATGCGAAGCAGTTGGATATTAACTTAACAAAGCTAAAGTATTCAGTTATCAGTCTGTTTATGTTAAACAGTTAATGTTGACACCCCCCCCCTCCTCCCCTCTCTCTCTCTCTCTCTCTCTGTTCTTTTATGTCAGCACCATTCAGACACATCCCACCAGGTTCAGACTTGTATGGATTCACTGTCTTGTCTTTTTTGGAGCACTAAATAAACCATACAACTTTACTATGGCAATACCCAGACAGACAGACAGACAAACATACAGAAAAAGAAATGAGGGGAAAAAAAAAAAAAAAAAAAAAAAAAGATGTCTGACCTTGTTGTGTCTCACCTGCAGAGTGCACAGTGTTTATCTCACTGACTGTGGGATGTTTGTGTAACTGAACAGTACGCTGATCGAGTTCAAATCACAGAAGGATAATTAAAACATGTTGATCCCTTCAGTCATGGGAAAGGGGCAGATTTATTAATGATACACTTACTACAGCCCGTGGACAGCGTGCGCGGCGAGAAATGGTAATATTGCATGAAATCGTTGGTTAGATTGTCATTTACCTGCAGGCCCGTGCCAGTGTGAGTGGTCTTTCATGTAAATGAATTTGTCTAGAGAAATGAGAGAAATGAGAGACAGAGGGAGGAGTGAGAGATGGAATTAATAGCTTCGGGTCATGGGGATAATGATTTCTTCATGGACCCAGTCAGAGTCAAATGGCCCAGGCCTCTCGTTTGGTTTTTTGAAAAGGAAGAATGAAAGCAAGGGTGAACATTACATTGAACAGGGGCATTTATTGAATATGTAAACGCATTTGGTTTTATGACAGGGTCTACATGCCAACAACGCTTCCAAATGACCCACTTTGTATTCACGCAATGCAAATTTGCCACCGCATCATTAGACCTCGTTGATTGAGTGGTGCTCGCATATGTTGAACAAGAGGACATATAATTTGATCATCATATCAAAATATTATGAAATGTAGCGCATAAAAAAAAAAAAAAAAAAAAAAAAAATATGTACTGCATAAATTCGACCTGATTTAGTTCAACTGATAGGTCAAGTTCTGCTGATACTTATTTTGTTTGAGTTTGATTCATGGTCACAGGTGGCCACACAGCACACAATTATTAAAGTAAAGGTCCAGATATACACCATTGAAAAGTCGGATCAGGTTCTTTATGGTGATGAATGTGGAAAGGTACTGACTGACATTAACTGAAGGTATTGAAGTAGGATTTCGAAGGTCATCTTTACCTTCTGTGTCTATGTCACATCATATTAAGGTTCAGTATATAATATTTACTGATATCTACAGGTAAAGGTGTAGAATCTAACCTAATGATTATCTCTCCTACTCGCCTCTACAGCGACTACAAAGAACCATGAAAGTAATTATTACACCTGATGTTTGTTTGTTTTTGTCCATCTGTTCCAGGCTTTGAATAGATTTAACTCTAGTCCACATCAAACATAGAAGGTGACAGTAATTCACCTCAACACTAGATACCACCTGCTATTAAAAAATGAAAAAAGAAGGAGTCTGTTAACTGTAGAAACATTGTGAACAACACAGAATGGATGCTACATCGATAGACAAAATGGACTCATTTAAAGGCAACAAATCAAACAGTCCTAATGAAAAGTTAATTATGAACACAGTGTAATATTCAGTTTCTGTTAAATCCCCATAGAGCTTACGTAATGGACCTGTAAACCATTCTTATTTCAATTAAAGAAAATAAAAAAACAAAAAAACCCAATATGCTGAGATTAATGAATAGAAACTTCTGCAAATCAATTTTCAGTATAAAGAACTTGAAACATTGTGATGCCCTTTTTTCTGTCTTATCTTTTTTTGTTTTGTTTCTTTATGTTTGTTTATGAGCTCGAGGGATCAAATTTTATTATTGTCTAATAAGTTTAGGTTGAAGTCAGTTGGATGTTTGGAAGGTGTGAGATATTTAAGGGGCCTTAAAATAGGAATAAGCTTTATTTTAAATTAGGTTTTTCAAAATTAATGCGTTAACGCAATAATCCATCATTGTGACTAATCTGATTAAAACTTTTAATACAATTAAATGGAACATTTGATTTCTTTAAAGTATTGAATAAACATGTTAATTGCATGTGTCATATTTTTCATATGTTTTCAAGTTTTTTTTTTTTATATGTTTTTTTGTGGGGGGGAGGGGTTGATGAATTTCAGTGGATTTTAAGCATGTTTTGTATATTTTTTTTCTCTGCTTTTTTTGTTTCTTACTGTATTTGTGTGTAGTTTGTGGGAAATTTGAGTACAAAAAAACATTGAGACAGACCAGTCGACCGACAAAGTTTCTTTTCACCAAAGCACTTCCTGCTTAAAATACCACATTAACACAAAGCATACGTTAGTCGGCGATTCTGCTAACACTTGGGCTAAGGCGTCACCCAGCTTACAACAAAAGTGTTAAATACAGATATATTCCCTTCCTTTTGAGTCGGTTTGCTCATGCAAAAAGAAACACAATTATTAATATAGATTAAAAATGAATAATTAATCAAACTTCCTCCCACTCCCTTTAGAATATGTTATAGAACTATATGACAAATCTGACTGTTGGGTCATTTATTTATTTCTCTGGTTGTTTTTCTTCCTTGTTTGTATGTTTGTTTACTTTTTTCTGTGACACATTCAAAATAAAGTAAACAGAAAGTGAATATGAATATATTTTATATTAAAAATAGTTGATCATGTAAATTGGATTGTGTGAAGTGACTTACAAAAGAAAATGTATATAGAAATGTGTGTATGAATGCTTTGTGTTAATAGTAAATGGACAGAAAAAAAAGTGTCTTGTCTCATCATCTTCACTGGGGTCACAGGGGTCTAATCGAGCTCAAATGGGCAAAGGTGGGGTACACCCTGTATGAGTCACTGGTTCATCTCAGGACTGAACATATATAGACAAACAATCATTCTCACATTCACACATATGGGTAATTTAGATTAACCAATTAACCTATCAGTGCATGTGTTTGGATGGAGAACATGCAAACTCCACACAGAAAGGTCTGGTGTGGGATTTGAACCAGGGTCCTTCTTGCTGTGATGTCGCCCCAGGAAAAAGTGTGTTAAAGCAAAAAAATAAATAAATAAATAAAAAATGCAGAATTGATTTGATTATTAGTTTGTAAAAAGGGGGTGGTAGTCTTTAAGTTATACTTCTTCCCACTCCTTTTTCACTATGTTGGTTGATGCGTTGAATTTTTTATGATTTTTTTTGTCCTCGGAATAAAATTTAACTTAACTGAAATTAATCCAAAGCAGCCCTGTGATTAATCTGATTAAACATTTTAATCGTTTAACAGCCTTATAATTCATGTGACTAATAAAGCGTATCCCTGTGTTTAGTTCTACAATAATAAAAAAGTATATGTACTTGGTAACCTCCCACCTCTGTCCATAGTTGATTTTGGGCTTTATTCCAAATGTTAAAGAGAGACAGAGCAGTCATACCCCTCTGGCATTAACTGTGAACCCACACACATAAAGGTCCAGGTGTGTTTTTCCACCCATGCTTATTCACTGCTCAATGGGGGTGGCTGCGTCAAAAGCTGCTGGTCAATCTCTTTGCACGTCTATTGTGCAGGGGGCAAGTCTGACAGAGTAAACCAGCATGGACACATGTGAACATAAAGAGCACACCTCACACCCTCACCACCCCATGCTGAAAGGACCGAGAAGGGGTGAGAGCAGGAGGGGAGAGAGGAGGGGACAAGAAAAGGGCCCAGGCCAGGGCCTAATGGTGGGAACAGTGTGGAGGTGAAGCCGCCTTTTTGTTCGTGGTGGATAAAGGAGGCTTTTGAGAAGCAGCGTGTGTTTTTGTTCCGCGGAGGGCCATCGAAGCTGCAGGCCATGCTTGTCCTGGGTTGTGTTGTCGGATGGGGGGGGGACAGGAGTGTGGACACAGGCAGGAGACAGAGTTACTTGCTCCAGGGAGAGAAATATGCTACTGCAAGGGTGTTGGAAGGAGGACAGCGTATCATCTGTCTATGAAGAAAAAAAAAGAAGGGGAGAGTAAGACAGGACTATAGAAAGAGACAGATGGAGGGGGGGAGGAGGAGGGGGGGGGGGGGGGGTAGAAAGTGAGAAACAGAGAGAAGGAGCAAGAGAGAGAAGAGGCGTGAAGGTGCTTTATGGGGTACTTAGTGGCTCATGTATCTAAACCGCTGTCATTTCAGGTCATCCATTGTACTATGTGCAGCTGTACACACCCGAATCACACTCAAACTACTGCGAAACATCAAGTGTTTGACTGCTTTAAGGAAACTAACTTTAATTTTTGGCGCATGCTTGTCAACTGCGTAATGGAAAAGCAACTCCACTTCTGTGACATGGTGACAATGACCTATTCTTCAAAATGATGAGGAGACAGCTCCAGGCAGTGAGGGGTGAACTCTATGTGCTCCCTGACCCGTCTGACCTTTCCAACAGTTCGACTTCCACAGACCAGTGTTGATTGATCTACCTCCAGGGACTTTAAATTTACTTCTTGTCTCATCTAACAGGCACCAAAATCTGTGATTCCTACACTGAAACCTCATCTTTGTATTAAATCTTTACATAAAACATGACCAGGCAATGTCTTCCAACAAGATTCTGGATCAGCTTACACTGTGTCAGACCTCAAAAAAAAAAAAAAAAGGTTCCAAATCCTGCTAGTCTTTACTGTATGTGTTTTGGGTTTTATAATTTTTTTGTTTTTTGTATTTTTTTTTTTATAGAACAGCAGTTTTCTTCCAGTTTTATTTTTTTCAAAACACAATGCATTCAGTGACAATGGAGAACACGACAACATTAATGAAATAACCATGTAATAACCTCCTTTAACTATAAAATGTTAATGAATATTACCCACTTTTTATTCATATTTGTGGGTTTTTTTTTGTTTGTTCGTTTTTGGTTCAGTTTTTTCTTCCTTTTCTTGTCCTCTCTTACTATGTAAAAAATGTCAAAAACGTATTAAATATAAAGTAACAACACGTATAATATCAAAAGCAAATTTACATCTGCTGTCATCCGCGTATTTTAGAATCTTTTTAGAATTATGTACATTTTGGGAGAGAAAATATGTACAAATTGACAAATTAAATAAATTCAGTGAGAAGCGATTTGATGAGGTTAGAAAATATAGTAAAAGCAGAAACTATTAGAATAAGTCAAAGTTACAGTTGAAGTTTCCACAAAATCTGGTTGTAATGACTGAATATACTCGACCCACTTGATCCACAGTTTAATAAAATATATATATAAAATAAATGTTGCTCTGTACAGTATATCTCTCCACTCTTGTATGATGAAGGCATTCAGGAAGCAACCATCATCCAGTAAGTGCTTTTTTGTGGGAAACTATAAAAATATTAAACAAATATTAATCTAATTGCCTTTTGCTAAAATCAGAATTCCCGCAAAAAAAAATCATGTGAATTGCAAGGGTTAGTGAAATTGTATTTTCATTTTATTTATTTTAACTTTATGAACCTCTGTCCAGAAAAGGTCAAATCAGAGTAATCCCCAAAATATGTGTCAATGATTTGCTTCCAGAGACCCACACTATTTCTAACATTTGGCATCACCTGCAAAGTGCATTTTCTACTGTAATAAAATAACAAACAATACATTTTCACCCAAATATTAATCTATAAGTGCATTTTAAGCACTAAACAAATCCCTACTTATTCTTATATTCACCCATTTCTGACCATTCATTAGAGAAATTAACAAAATGAGGACGTTCCTTTTGTTCGGTCTTGGTACATTAGCAAACAAATGAAACTTGTGACCTGTTATAGGACTGATATCCTGTGTAATGACTTCGATCGTACTTTGACATGACACACAAGGAACCTTACAGGTGTTAAGTGTCACAGTTGAATGGTAAGTCACTTCTCTTCTCTTAAATGACCCCAGGTGACTTCACTGCTCTTTTCGCCTTTCAATTGATTGTCAGACATCTAATCTCCTAAAATGTCCATTAAGGTGTGAGACAGAGTTAGCAGATTGTAATTGATGGGATCAGATGACATTTCAAACTGTATAGAGGAGGACAGATTCTTTCATTGGCTGCACAGAAATGACTGTGATATAAAGACTCAAGCTCTTTTTGCTGTCGATACATTAGAATATAATGCAACTGTAGAACATAAAACCCCAAATTAAGTGGCCTAATCATGCTGATCCTTTAGACTAATTACCATTTGAATATTACATGAAACCTTTACCTGTCCATCAGTTTTTCCCAGAGGTGTAAAGTAAATAAGTAAAAGTACTTCATTACTGTACTTAAGTAGATTTTTTTTTTAGGCATCTGTACTTTACTTGAGTATTTATTTTTCTGGCAACTTTTTACTTTTACTCCCTACATTTTTGCATAAATATCTGTACTTTATACTCTTTACATTCTCAAAATGGATGTGTTACTTTTTAAAACTAAACAGATGTGACAGTACAAAAAATAAGTCACTTCAGAGTGAAAATCAGGGGAGGAGAGAAACTGTGAGTTTCTATATGACTATTATCTCACAATTTTGACTTTTCATCAAATAATTTTGACTTTTAATTTCACAATTTTAACATTTCATCTTAAAATTATATAAAAAAAAATTTAATCTCATATTTATATCTCATTTTTTTAATCTCATGATGACTTATTATCTCAATCGTTTTTAATTTTTCCAAAATTTTCTGCCCATATCCACAAAACCGAGTAACTGTGACCTGATCAAACACATTATCTACACACTAACTCACTTTTAAAGGCTTTATTTGAGATACTTTTCTGATAATATTATTGAGTTCATAACAAAAAAAAACAATTTGTACTTTTATACTTCATTATAATTGAGCAATTGTACTTTTTTACTTTTACTTAAGTAAAGAAATTGAATCAGTACTTCTACTTTTACCAGAGTATTTTTTCACATAACTAGCTGTACTTCTTCTTAAATACAGAATGTGAGGACTTTGACCACCTCTGTTTTTTCCACAGGTCTTTCACCCCAACACAGTGATAAAATACTAAGTATAACTCAAACCCCAGGAATCAATAAATGATTATTTTTGATAATTGCAGAATGCACATTGTAATATTTGTTAATTACAAACATAAATTGGTGAGCTGACGGGCAGTGAATTACATTTCTACTCTCTCAAAAACCTAATGTACAGTAGGAACTGACAAAGCCAATTAGTAAACATTGCATTCTTCCACATCATACATGGCACTATAACAGTCTGATATATTGTTACATGGCCAATTAGCATCTCAGAATGCTCAGTCAGCCACAGAGCTCCGGGTCAGAGGTCAAATTCACTCTTGTTCACGACAGAATGAGACAGAAACACTAGTAGCGTTACAAAGAGGAGAAGGAATTTTTAAGGCTTATATGATTACAATGGGGCAAAGGTAACACAAAGTCATTATGTTATTATTATATGATGGCAGGCGATATTTGACTAGACTGAAATACTGTCTAGATTGCCTGTTCATTGACATCCTCATGCCATTTCTTTCCTTAGTTTAGATTCTACCCCCACACCGCTATTGTGGAAACGTTCCTCGAACAGACACTGTAAGACACTTCGTCATCTTTAAAAGGCAAATCAACACTAATAATAGCCTTTATCTGAGCGCTAATTGCCATAATCCATAAATCATCCTCTGAGATTACATCACTTAAGGCTGTCAAGTATCATAGATGCATGATAAAGCATTCAAATCAGTTAATCACCTCTGACAAAGTACATAAAATGTCTGGATGGGAAGAAGTTTTGTTCAGATAAGCTGGAACATGCAGAAAGTATAAGGGAAAAAAAGCTGAATCTGTTAGGCCTCCAAGATGATGGAAAAGAAAAGAAGTGTGTGTGTGTGTGTGTGTGTAGTCTATTAAACTGCTCATTTGCTCAGCAGATACACAATAAAAACATTACGATGGCATTATCAGTCACGCGATAGCCATGATTTCACATCAACAGCTCTCACTCTGGTACCTACCAAGACCCTCCATTAGCCTGCCCGCATGTTTACATTCCAGGGGTCTGTTCACAAATTATTTGAATGTATTTCGGCTGCTACTGTTATTTATCACATGCAAAATGGGCTGGGACGCTGGGATGTATGCTATCAGCGGTGACAATGATAACCAGGACAATAATTACACAAAGGCTGTCTCATCCATCACCGTCACTTATCACTTAAACAATCAGGCGTTAAAGAGAACGAGGGGTGGAAAGCAGTGGAAGGATCCTGGACTGGGATTCTCTGTTCCGTATATCAGTCAAAGCCAATCCAGTTTAGCCGCTCCTATAAACACTGTGTCATTGGTGTCGTTGAGTCACTCAAGGCAGTGTTTAGCCTCAAGGACACAGGCGTGATAGAGTAGACTGGAAGACAACAGACTCCTGTGAAATATCGTTGATTGATCGGTGAGAAAACGATCTCATCACACAAGAGCTTTTGATAGTTGTACAGGAGCGTTTGATCTTATGATGAGCAGCAGATAGAGTTTACCCTGCTGACATGGGACAGGTACTATTGCATAGTTTAGATGTTATTTCTGTTTTAATAACATTTTTCTCACATAAGATTGAAGTTGAGTGATTACGCCGCTCTACTTTTTTTTTTTCCCCTCAAACGTACCTGCTTCAGACATTAAATGGGCTAAATCTTACAGACTTTAATAAAGCAAATCAGAAAAGAAATGAGTTACTTCATGTTTATTAGTCAGCAGTCCGTCCGTCGTCGTCTCTAATTCACGAAAATCATATCTCCTCCCTCATTTCTTAACGGATTTCGATTTTGATTGCTTCATTAGATAGATCTAACCACTGGGCACAAAACGTATCACTTTCTTTGTCAAAATATTCCTTTGTAAACAATTTGTTTACATTTTTTTTTTGGGGGGGGGGGGCTTCCTATACTATTCCAACTGTTTTTGGCATTTGTTGATAAATTAAAAGCAGATAGTGGTATTGATTTTATGATCTATTGAATGATTCCTTTTGTCGATAGCAAGACATCACAGCTGTGAGGCCTGGATGAGTACAGGGACATTGGCACTATCTTTTTAATATGGTGTGTTATTCCACATATACAGTGGTTTATGTACATGTATTCAATGGATTTGTAAATATTGCACTAGAAAGAACCAGTAAAGTGAATGGATCATAATGTGCAGACAGTGTTTTGAAGTAGATCTGAGACCAATATTCCTTTGGACTAAAATACCTTGGAAACTTGAGCCAACCAGCATTTAAGACTTGAGTTTTCTTTATCACTAACACACATGTGGTAAAATGTTATTAGTTTTATTCCAGGAGCATTTTACTTGTACACCAGTGTTATGTTATTGGCAAAAAAAAATGCCCCTAATATCAATGAGTCCTTAAAGAGTGTAGATGTGTAAAGTTTCAGGAAATGTAAGACGATTTATTTAACAATAAAGATAAGAGATAAACTACTTTTAATAAAGACAGTGTAGATATTGATGGAACTCAGATTTTATGATATGAAGCTCCCTAACAGCTACTAAATTTAATACTACATTTTATCATTAGCAGAAAATATTAAATTAACTGCAATTTACAGTAATACATTTCCTATGAGTTAATTCCAAGAGTAAGGAACTTTCATTTTAATTCTTAACTTAAGTGTATCTCAGTTGTTTACTTTGTATTTCAGCCAGGGTAGTTATTTGAGAACCTTTGTATGTCACCACAAATTACCTCACATATTTTCATAAAACTTGGTGACAGGGTAGAGCAACGGCCAAGTTCTAAGTTTTGGGGTGGATCCAATAGAAAAGGTGAAGCCTGTCAATGTGTTGTTGTTTTTTTTTCCCCCACTTACTTTATTTGACCCCAGGCTAACACACCTTTCGTTTTCACACCTTAAAGTTCAAACCAAGGTTACATTTCTATTTCTATGTGATATGCATAGCTTTGCTTTTACATAAAAGTTTTGGTAGCATATGAATACATCATAAGATTATGACTTGATTAATAATATGAACAGTCAAAATATGACACAAGCTCTTTTTTCTCAATTTTAGACAATTCTTGTCTTTTCCTTTTTCCCTCCAAATATCGACACTTTATTGTAATAAAATGTAATGACTTTTTTTCCCTTTGTTCTCAGGGTGGTGCTAATGCTACTTAATGCTAATGCAGTCCAGCAATAAAATAACCAAAACCTGAAGAAAATCTGACTTTCTCCTGGTTACCCCAAACAGGAGGCGAGGGTATTATTATTTGGAGTACATATTTTTAATTTGCCTAATTGTTTTTGTTGATGATCACTCTCTGAAACTTCCACGGACCTGTCTAAAGTTTAAAGCAATTACAAAAGCGTGAGATAATGTGCAGAGAGTCAGTCATTATTAAAACCCTGACAAAGGTGATAAAGGATTTAGTGAATCGTTAAATTTTACAGTGATAATAGCCTCACTGCAAATTAATCAGCTTATATAATATATTATTGACAAAGAAAATTACTGACAGAAAAATTATTTTGAAAGTCTATGTATGGAACTGCATACAAAATAGCAACCGCCTGTTAAACAGAAAAGACTGTCAGTGACCAATCACAAGTGAGAACGCAACAAAGCTGTGTAATCACTTTAATTAAAAATTAACTGCCCAGTGACACCAACTGACAAAACAAGGAACATATTGGGTGTAATTTGTGGTTTGTTTGTGGAACAAGATGAAGTGTGCACTAATGGTGGAGGTCTGTGCCTTGCAAGTGCACTTCTGGAGTGTTTTTAAGACTAATTTGGCTGCAAAATAATAACCAAAACAAGAAAACCGTTGTTGTGGTTGTCAACACTGTGCTTCGAAATAGTTATTTAATACTAATAACTTTTTTTTTTTTTTAGTTAGTAGGTTTTAACAGAATATGCTCTATATCAGTGTGGCATGTGCCTAACGGGCTGACCAGAAATCCACAGTGTTTTGGCTTTCACAGTGTCCTGGACAGTTTCAACATGCCTAGGCTGCACTGATAGTGAACTTGAACCCAGGAATCCACGGAAGGAGGGAGTAAAGTAGAGAGTGAAGGACTGCTTGAACGACAGAGAGAACGGAGCCTCCCAGTAGCAAGAGGTCAGAGGTTACATAAATACTAAGAAAACCCTCTGGGTTGGGTTGATGCACTCTCGGGTAATTAGGTTGCCACCTCCTGGGACTCGTAACCTTTGAACTCTGAACCTACAATGTCTTGGCCTGTGGGAGGAAAAGGGAAATTTCACTGGCAACCGCCACACCCATATCCCTGGAGTAGAGAGGAGATAGAAGGAAAATTTGACCTTTAACCCACAGCTTTGCAGTGTGATCCCAGACACTATCAGCTCAACAGATTCTTAACAGTGTAATGCAGAGCGACTCTGTGACCTGTTTGAGAAAATGTGGAGAAAATTGCAAAGGAGGAGTGAAGAGTAAACATCTGCTCCATGCAAGCACCAAATGAAAAGCACTTTACACCAGTGTCTCATTCCCTTGTTTATTGCAGCCGGATTGTGAATATGTTTCCTTTGAACATGATGGATCATTAAAGTAATGGTGTACCATGGTTTTGTTCTTTTTTTGCTCAGATGTTTCTTCTTTTTAATACAAATTTCTATCTGTGTGTATTCCTCCTGAGATCTGCCATTGCTCTACTTACCAGGAAATACTTTCTAGATATGCAAATTTTTAGTCATGAGAGAGAGAGGAAAAAAAAAGATGTGTGCGTGAACGTGTGCATGTACTGGAAAAGAAAAAGAGCAAGAGATACATGGTAGGATATCTTGTAGCATCAGCAAAGTAGCAGTATTTAAGTAACTTATAAGCGACGCATGTGTGTCCCCGAGTTCATGTGCATATGTTGTACATGTGTGGGTGTATTTTTGTGTTTCCTCTATGCAAAGTTTGCTTTTTGAAACATCGTATCATTGTGTTAATAGCTCTGGGTATACAATAACACTTGACTGTTCCAATGTAAAACAGATAAAAGCACCTCACTTGTTAATCTGTGGTTCTATGTCATTCATAATTGGTGTCAGAATCTAGTGTCACCAAACTGTAGAATTTATTCCATGCTAGATTTTAAAAAGAAAAACAACCAAGAAGTACAGTATATTCCTGTGTAATGAATGTCAAAGATTGATCATTATAGATTGGATACATTTAATATCTAATGGTAAATTTCCCATATATGTGCAGTACAGTCATCTCCCACAGTGACCTGACCCAGATGATGTAATGTCAGTCCAGATATGAAATCCCCCGGTTCATCTTCTCAGTCTGCAGATCAGAGACCACCCTCCCACTCAGTATTGTGTGTGTGGTCTGCGCCTTCTTACCTCAACCCCGCTTTTGAAGCTTATGCTAGAGCTTATCAATGGTAAGGGATACAGTCAGATGAACCTATGGACAGCCAGGTACTGGAGTGAGTTTCAGTATTGGTTACAGTCAGCCAAGGCCGAATTTAACCCACTCAACTTACATAACACCTCCCCAAAAAATGTGCAATATGAAGAAGTATTAAGTGCAATTGGGGCCTTAATTATGATGGAATTTGAATGGTTCTACTCACCCATGTTACTTTTTTTTTATTATTTTGATTCCTCTGGAAGAAATATCCACAAAAAGATATTCACAAAACTGTGGTATACGTGAATATAGTATATGAAGGGTTAATGTTTTACGCAGACTACAATAGTTATTTACATTAGACCAATGGCATTGTATGTGTGGGGTCAGGTGATGTAGAAGAACATACAGGTCATGAGTCAGTTCAATAGAAGTGCTTGCTATGTCTGAACACAGATTTGTATTAATATTCGTAAATAGAAGATACAACAAATACGACATACAACAATAGTTAGCAGGGCAGCGACATGCAAACGCTACATCAGTTATTTTGTTCAAATCAGTTAATATGTCCATTGTGAGAGAATGCGCACATTTGAACCACTGTAGCGATAAGGAAAGTAGTAGCTAAGTAGCAAACGAATAGGACAAGAGGACTTAGGTGTGTGGAAACACACCTAAGTGAGCTAAGTCAAGTTGAGCTGAAACTAGTGGAAAAATAGCATATGGTAGCTCATAAATGAGAAAAATAAATAAAATGAAAGTGTGGCAAGACTCAACAAAATAGTACATTTGAGAATTACTAAGCACTAACACTAAACTTTGATGTCAACTGTGGGGCTGTGAGTTTGAGACCCCTGATTTTAAGGATATGGATCACTGTTGTACAAGACATTTAAGTCACTTGTGTCCTGAAGTACACTGTAAAGCACTGTGTGACCCCATTCGTCTGTGAAAAGTGCTCTAAAAATAAAAATAAAAAAATACTTATTTACTTAAATCTGAATCAGAGGGTTGACAGTGAAACAGATTCTGTAAATAACTGAACCTGTGTGTGCGGGTGGCTTGTCTGTGGATCTGTGTGTTAGTACTGAATCTTGTTGGTGAATGAATCTCTGCCAGTGAGTGAATCTCAGGTAAGAGATCCAAGTAGGGATCCATCTTTAGCTCACACTGTTGAGCACACAGATAGATTTGGTTCCATTAGTCCTTTTCCTCTCTACAAATCAACGCCTCACTGTAATTTATTGGACTTTTCGCAGCCTTGATAAGAGTATGTGTTGTTATTAGGCTGTAAGAGATGCAAGACTAGTGGGTGATGCTGTTGGATATTAAAATATAGTAAAATTCAAAGGGAAAAAAAAAAAAAAAAAAGGATTTCACCAGAGAAATAATTGGAAAGTTACATAAGTTATGGGAGCCCTTAATTTTGTATTTTGATAGGCTCAACACTATCATGTAGCATCATATTCACAGACACACACACACACATACATATATATATATATACATATATATATATATATATATATATATACATATATACACATATATATATATATATATATATATATATATATATATATATTCTGTTCCAGGAATATGTCACCTTTATTCCAGAACAATGACTATGTAAATGAAGTGGTGGGATCATTTGATGTCACCTCTGTCACAGCTCTATTACACCTCTGGAGGTAGTAACCGAGCCGTGATGAAGGTGGAATGAGGATTCTGGAACGCAATGTAAGAAGAATACCTCTCATTCCACAACTAAGGTGTGCCATTTTGATGACCTACAGTGTTCCCTCATTTATTGCGAAAGTTACATTCTAATAATAAACCGCAATAGGCAAAATCTGCTTTGTTTTTCTACAATTACTATACATATTTAAAGACTGTGGAAACTCCTCACCACACACTTGATACGTTTTTGTCAGACAGGCATTCACATTTTTCTCTTCTTTAAAGGTGTCATTTCATCGCCATTTCATTAATATTGCTGTGTTCTCTATTGTTATTCAATGTATTGTGTGTTCTTTCTATTTCAAAAAATGTCCTGATTGCTTTGTTTCAAGCCGTTTTTTCACGGGAGAAAAATGACTTGAGGTTGAACTACAGAGTTTACCGGTACTTCCACATACATGTCCATGGCGCAGTGACGAGGCGTCTCTGATTTGCTCAGAATGATTGGACATTTTTGTAACTCCATAATAAATAGGTTAATTAAAAAGATTTCAATCACATTGCTGTTTTTCATGCATAAAGCGGGATAAAAACACTTAGGAAAAAAAATCTTCTAATAATTCATGCATCATAGGGTAAAAAAAAATTACTCGGGGGGGGGGTCCCCAATTAATGTGAGGGCAGAGGATTAGTTTCTTGGATGACAGTCTAAAAAATGCAATAATATTGATAAGTAATCCAGTAGATAATGGCACAAGCACGCAGGCTGGTTCTTTGAGTGTCCCAGCATCACTGACTGAAACGTCTATGGCACCTTTGTCAGAGAGTCAATAACATGATAAATGCTCTTTCATTTGGGCCCAGTTCACCACTTTAGCAGCCAATTGCCTTGACAGTCATTACCTAACGAGTAAATCAAACAGACCCGAAACAAGTAAATAAGAGTCAGCAGATGAATGACTTAACAAACGCAGTGAGCAGCAGGATGAGGAAACTAGTTGTCCTGTGTTTTTACACAGACTCAATCTAAGTGGCAACTAAACATATGTTACAGAAAATGAGCCTGTAAAACATTTTTGTATTTCCCCCTCCCCGAATAGCTCCGGCAGTGAGTGTCATTCAAGATGTGGCCTTTCTACATCCATAAAGAACACATAAAACACACATTGTGCTCTCGTAAAGTACTTACAGAGGTGAGATTTATGTGCAGGGGTCTGGATTTCCAAATGGAGACTGTCCTGTCTGTTAAATGTTTGACATGTTTGTGACTAACACTGGCAACAAACTGGAATGAATACCAATTTGATTGCTCAAAATTTTGAAGGTAAATTTTAATTTGAAAAGCTTTTTGCATATTGGAGGAGGATGACCTCATCACCTCAACAGGTTTTATTAAAGAGGCAGCTTTAGTATTTTTTGTACAGCTTTTTTTTTTTTATATCCATTGTCGTTTTTGAGAGACAAAAGCTCCTCCAAGGATCCCGGCTAAATTTGCGTGCTATCAAGCATACAGTGATTAAACACTTCTTTGCTCATACAAAACCAAACTTTCATTCTACAATAGAGGAGTGCATCGTAAAACTCTCCCTGAATGAGCTGAGGTGATCACCTATGCTTTAACAGAGAAAAGGCTGAATTCCCTTTGCAGCAGGAGGTGTTTCTGCTTTGCTAATGTGTCTTTAATGTAGCCTCTTACACCTTGGCTGTGAATATCAAAACGTTTAAAGCGACCTGCTCACTGGAGGCACAAGTGAGTCTTGTAAAATGAATTATTAATGCCATGCGAGCCTCCTCTTTGACTGGGAACAATGTAACGTGCACTGGTGAATTCATCTGAGCTCTTTAAAATCAAGGTCTCTCTGCTCACTTTCATGTTCTGATGATGGTTCCGTCTCCAAAGCCACAAGACATTCCTTGATTGCCCCTGATGTCCAAGTCCTTCTCTGAGGCACCTCACTCCTGTCAGGACAGAGCATGTTATTGTTGGGATACCTGCATAGTTGCATGATTGGTGTCAAATAAACACAGTGCTGAGCTACAGTGCTAGAGGTCTTTTTACCTGTAATTATGGCATGGCTAGCTTTCCACTGTGGGACGGCTGCCAGCTTGCTTTGGCTTTTATGGGGCTTCTGGTCCTTTCTTGTGGTTGTCATGCTACAATTAAAACTGTCTCCAATCGCTGGGTGGCAAAAGGCGCTGAGACAGACTCTTGTCTCTCTCACACACAGGCACACATATGCATGTGTATAAGTACACATACACCCAAATACACACACACAAACACACTGTGGAGCCTCTGGCTAGAGGCGATGGGAAAGCGTATGATATAGGAAAAACATAGTTAATTACATTTGACAGGTATCTATTAAAGTGCATTCTTAGACCTTAGAGGCCTTCACACATCTAATGGAAACACACACTCAACTGCTGCCCATGAATAATAGGGCTTCCCAGCCAAAAGCTTTGGTTTCTTTACCCCCCCTTATCTCACCAACATCAAGCGTCTGTCAACGAATAGACAAATCACCACTAATCAAATCCACAAAAGTATAAACCAAGGTCTTATACTGGTATTCATATGCTTTTTAATTAGTTATTCAAAGATTCCTTTCACTTTTAAGTGAAAGAGCACTTGAATCCATCCTCCACAGAAGCACCAACTCACCCGTTTATTACAGACAATAGTAGTATGATTGTAATCACTGCACTTTGCTCTGATTTTGCAGTTAAAGAAAAGATGTATGCATTGCAAATATACTTGAATCATGACCCGCAGGTGAAATGTCCAGATGAATCTGTCCAATTAGTAAGGATATATGCCAGTCTTTTAATGTTAGATCTGTGCATCAGCCATTTGTCTGTCTTCTCCCCTTGGTCTGTCTTCTACCTCTGTCTGCTTTGTGGGTTCCCCTGTCTGTCTGTCTTTTCTTTACTGGCCTTTCATCTAATCTGCCTGAAGACTAAGGCAGATCACCTGTCAAAATCCAATTTACTATAGCTTGATACGAAATATTGTAGGAAACAATAATGGAAACAGCCTTTATATATATATATATATATATATATATATATATATATATATATATATATATATATATATATATATATATATATATATATATATATATACAGGACCAATTAGACTTTGCATGTGTATATGAGTGATAAAAGATTATGTCTGCCATCAGGATTCCACTCAGTAGTATTGATGATTAATACATGTTGATTATTTATTGACTTCTGCAACACTTCCCTCATAGAGAACCTGTACATTCTGATTTGCTTAAGGAAAGGTTTTTTTTTGTTTTGTTTTTTAAAAAGGGTTATACCACTGATGCAGCTCGATGTTGGCTACATAAAAGCCTTATTCCAAACTGCCACCAATGAATCCCTTTGTATAAAAACGAAGCCAATAAAATCTCTCCACAACTCATTCTGGTCTCATTTGCTTCATTTGGATCCACATGTTTGAGTCCAAATGTAATGGTGGGTGTTGTGTGAAGTGTTGCTCACTTAATAAGATTTTAGGTCTAATAGGAGATTTTAACATCTGCTGTGGGGACAATGTACTTTTCTGTCATAATCAATTATCAGTGATTCTGTTGTCAGAGTAGTGGTGGCTGGTGACAAAAAAAATTAGGGAGTGCATGGTGGGTGTAAAGGTTGGGGGAGAAAATCTGAAAGCAACATAACTTAGAAAACTTGCACTTTTATTGTGCTGTCAACACATAAATATTAGACCGAATTAGTTCTTAATTTTTAAAAGGTGTTAATAAAACAGTTAACTGTTCATTTTAAGTGTTTTAAAGCTTCTTTTACACAAAACAACAACATTAATAGTGCAGACTACATGTAGAGGAATTAGCCCAAAACGACGAAGCTTCAAACTATTATCCAAGTGGCTTCGGCTGCTCTGGTGTTTTAAGTCTTTCACTCCTGAAGGTAACCCATAACGTGTCTGTATAGGGACTTTCAAATAGAAACACAGGCAGAAAAAAAGGCGTTACTCACGTGGAATCCCGCGAGACAATTCCAACGTTCATAGACATTTTAGAGAAACTCCTGCTGTAGCTTCTCCCACGAGGAGTGGTTTGTTGTTGAAGTTTTAGTTCAGGACGGTCAGGTCCAAAGTCTTTCACACTCTTTTTTTCTTCAACCGAACGACGAGTGAAGTGTAAATGTTTCAAAGAAACAGCAACATTTTCTGTAGCCGTTGTCTGTGCCATGGCGAAGGAAAAAAAAATTAATGTCCTCGTGAAGCTAGTTGACACGGCAACTTAACAGGACGTCACTTAAGTGACAGGCAATTGCTAATAGTTGGCGAATCTTCTTCTTCTTGTGTTTTTTTTTATCAGGCGGGTGGAGCATAGCATATTCAGCACATTACTGCCCCCTACTGTTTTGACAAAGGGCCAGAGTGTCACTTTCTGTGAGCTAAAGTGGGAGTTGTTGTGTGTGTGTGTGTGTGTGTGTGTGTGTGTGTGTGTGTGTGTGTGTGTGTGTGTGTGTGTGTGTGTGTGTGTGTGTGTGTGTGTGTGTGTGTGTGTGTGTGTGTGTGTGTGTGTGTGGACTAGTTGTCCAATCACACTGGACTGATACATATAAACTGTGATATCATTGGTCTGGCCGAAAACCCTTTAATTCGTGATGCTGATAGGCCAAATACTTATTGTTTTCCCTAGCAACTACATACAGTTGGCTTTTTCGCTGTGTTTTTTTGGGGGAGGGGGGGTGAGGTTAGATAAAGAGTGTTTCCAGGTGGTGTTATGGCGGCATGTTGTTTGCGTCATTAGTGTGTCGTCGCATATGTCGCATATGTGCCGTGTTTATATGGTGGCGCTGTCGTCTTACACTAGGAATTTCTATTTCTGAACAAATTAAGACGTTATTACCATACAGGCATGCTCGGAGAAGATTTTAACAAAAATTATACTTAAAAACCCTCAGATATTTTTGAAATCCTGAGCTCATAAAATATTAATATGGTTCATTTTATTTCCATATTTTCAAGATCATATTTCAGAATAAGAGCTAGTCATTGTAATGATCAAAACACTACATTCATTATGAATAATAAAAAATCTTAGGTGAAATTGGAAAAGAATATATATATATATATACACACACACATGTAAAAATACACATGAATTGTATTACAATAAACTTCTTTTAACTGGTATAAGAATACAATATTTTACAGAGTTACAATTTGCCCTAAGATCATTCTCTTTTATTAAGAGCTCAGAGGTGGTCATTTACCATTTGACTGCCACACCTCTGGATTTTCTCCTTCATTTCCTGTCGAAACTTTCTATGATCAAGGGGTATTGTCAGTGGAAGATTTCTCAAAATCTGTTAAACACTGCACATATTGAAAGTAATGATGCAAACAACATGCCACCATGACACCTCCTGGAAACACTCTTGATCTAGCCTCACCCCATTTATATCACAGTCTATAGCCTACATATTAGTCTTGTGTGATTGGAGGAGAAGGAACGTGGAATCTGTTGGTAAAAATTCACTGCTTAATGAGCGCCAGTTGGTGGAAATATTGTTCAAATAATTCAGATTGCATGTAGGCATATTATTTATTATATTTTTACCCATCCATGTCTGGGAGGGTGGCTCCCTAGCGCCCCTATGGGCCAGCCACCGCTGTGTCAGAGATGGTCTTGTAATCAGACAAGTAGAATTGAGGAAGGGTATTTTTCTAATGAAGGCAGAAACTGCAGCTGAAACAATTTGCAGGTAAAAACAACACCTTTCCTCAATTCTACTCGTCTGATCACAAGAACATCTCTAACATTGGAAAGGAAAACATGATGTACATAATCAATTGATAAGAGCTTCTGTTTAACCCATTAGATCCTGACCTTAATTTTGAGTTTATATATACTAAATTTTTAGCACAATTCCATCTGTATGAAATTATAGTTATTATTTCACTATAATCTACTTCATTAACATATTGGGCCAAAAAATACATGAAAATCATCACATAGGATTAATTCATTCATTCCTTTTCATTTATTTTGAGCAATTGATTAAGCAACACAAATAACTTGCATACAACAGTGTTTAACAGCACAAAGACTCCCAACAGAATACATGCAAACCCAAGAAATTAAATTACTTTGTCCATGCTTGAAAAGGAGTGGGAAGAAGAAAAACATATTTAATCCCACCCCGAGTTCTCACCAGCAACTTAACATAATGAAATTTCAAGTAGTAGATTGGTATCAGCTAATTTGACCACTTTTCCCAGTTTGTAAAATGATGAATATATATGGACCAAAATGCAACGCCTGCTGTTCCATCCTATGAGCATAAATGTGCATTTATGCACATATTTTCTTCTATCAAATTAAACCAATCATTGGTCCATTGATGCCATATAAAAACTGGACGCGAGTTTCAAATCTGCACTTTTGAGTAAATTTGACTGCACTGCTCCATGTGACCAAGGTTTTTCGTCCCAGTGCTTTCAAGACACCACATGATCTGATGTGACCATAGGCCCCTAAGGGCTGATGATAAAACATATTTTTCGTACTAGACTTCTTTAATATAGTTGTAGTTAAACGTTATACTAATAAGACCAGCAAAGGACTTTGTGGTGTAAATGATCTATTAAATTAAGTCTCAGTAAGTTTGACCAAATATAGTTACCTCTGGACATACTTCAAAATTATGTCAGATGTCCTAGTGGCTATAACAGTTTATATATATATATATATATATATATATATATATATATATATATATATATATATATATATATATATATATATATATATATATATATATAAAGTCCAACTTTGAGATCATCTAAAGATGGATTAACAAATAGGTCACTGGCAAAGTATTTTAATAAGCGACATATATATATATATATATATATATATATATATATATATATATATATATATATATATATATATATATATATATATATATATATATATATATATATAAGCAAAGCAGAATATAATGACGAAGCAAACAAGGACTTTTTTATTTCTCTCATTTCAAACGTAGTGTTTCTCTTAACCACTTCTCTATTTTGTGTTTCAATACTCTTCTCCCAGTTCCCCCTCCTCCCACACCCTTATGTTTCTCCTCGTCTATCTCCTCTCATTAGAAGAGCTTGAGGATCACACACAAAGCCAGGGAGAGATTATGATGATAGTTTTGTAGCCTCCCCCCTTTGTCTCTGTCCACATTCCTGTAAAATGAAAGACAGCAACAATTACGTTAGTGTCTGAAGTCTTTTGACATCCACCTTGAAAGGCAGGTCTGGTTCCCAGCCTATGGCTATACGCACACGTTTGTCTTTCGCTGTAATTACTGTCCACATTGAGATAGCTGACTAACATGGAGCCAGATTTTGTTGGCACGAAAAGTTGTACTTCATTTAGAGGCTATGATTTTGATGGTACAAGTTATTCATGTGTGACTTTTTGTTATGGACAGCTAGGCCGGATTCACTCTAAATATTACCACAGGTCAGGGGAAAGGCAGCGGGTATTTAAATAGAGAGCACATGAAAGCATAGCAATTTGAGAATGACATGTGAGTCTGGAAAGTGCTAATAGCCTTCCCGAGCTGATTCCATCCAACCTCCTGCCAATGTCAGAATCCAGCTGAATTTGCTCTCCAAGATGTTCTTCTGAGGTGAAAGCCAGCAGTCAGTTGTAGCTCCACTGGTAGCCGTTTCCGATGCTTTGGTAGCGTAGCATCAAAGTCACGGGGCACACATATATTCTGCAGGATTAGAGTAGCGTAAAAGGACAGCCCCAGCCCATTCACTGTTGGCACGGCCGCCACAGCCTCGGCACAAGTGAGTTTTTAATGCATTCCATTTAACTTTAATTACTCCAATCTCTGCGAGGGCACACAGGAAGAAAAGGCCCGGGCGTTTGTGCCGAGCAGATTACCCCACTGCCCTGCCAAGTCCGCGGCGCGCTGCATCCTAAGATAGAATTCAAATTCAAATGTGGGCTAAAGAAAGTGCAGCTGTCACCCCTCTGGCCTGCGAAGCCCCAACCGGATCAAAGATGAGCTGTCCTCCTCCCCTGCCCGTGTAAAAATGAGCTGTCCTGGCCGTGCCAGTGTCTCGTCCCCCTGGGGCACCTAATCCTCCTCTCCTGACTCCACACTGACAGTCTGAATAAAGGCATTAAACCCTGCAAAATAATTACCAATTAAAACGGATGGAGAAGTCATCAGGTAGTGACTGGGGGGAGAGCAGGCAGAGGCGGCAGAGAGGGATGAAGCTGTGGTGGGTTTCTCTCCTCCCTGCCAAGAACAACCTGTATTTTCTCCTTTATGGGTTATGGTTTTGCAGTTCTGGATGAGTGAGTGACCTTACAAAGTGATATCAGACCAAGAACAGACTTCTGAAAGCTTCTAGGATGTCGAAGAAAGTTTCTCTGTGACATCCAAACTGTACAGAAGCCAGAAACGCATGCAGAAGTTTTTGTAAGCCACAGGAATTAAAAGTAGTTGTTTTTATCTGCTCTTCTTTCATCTAGACTGCAGTTGTATGATGTTGCTGAAGGGTTGTAAAAATGTAGAGATCTCTGCGTCTGCGAATGCTGGAGTGAGTTAGCAGGTATATGTGTTTCAAAGTGGAGGTGCTTTTGTGTGTTTACTGGCCACTGTGTTGTAAATGAGCATGTACGTGCATGTATGTACAGTACCTGTGGAGAAGTGTTATGGGGGTGTTTGCAGACTAGCGTGCCATGAGGCCCGGGGCACTAATCCACCAGCGCCACACTGCCGAATCCAGGTAAAGTGATCCTAAAGCCTTCTTACCTCTCTCCCTCCTCTGTTCTCCATGCTCTCCTTTGAGCTCTGTCTATTAGCAGTGGCAGAGATCAGACTAGTGAATATCCACTCAAAAGACCAGTCTGGACCAGGACCCACATTTTGACAACTTAATCTCCCCTTTGACGGCAGGCAGAAAAGGAGTGAATTGCCATGTGACAAAAGGGTTCTAACTTGACCATGTTCTTTTGAAATTCTTCGGAGACAACTGTATTCCTGTCCTTTTAACTCTTGTGTAAACATCTCGAGCTTGCAAGACTTTTGTAGGACACTTTTTACTTAGCGTTCTTGATGATTTGCCACAGAATTCTCTCCACAATCAATTTATTTGAAGGTGGAACTTTAAAAAAAAAAAAAAACACTTTCATCTCAATCAAAGCACAAAGGTGAGTCTCCTTTCTAGAAGACATATGAGGACATAACATGAAATTCTTGTGCAGCGTGACTGTCACAGCTAATGAATGACACATGCGATAAATCAAACGCAGATTAAAAAGCTTGTTTATCTGTTGATTGTGCAAGGTAGCTCATTCCAGTGTCTGAATCCAACTGCTCTGTGGTCTATAACTCTCCGTGGTATTCCACTGATGTTGATCACTTCTGACCCGAGGGACAGTTTGCATTGCTGATATGACTTGTCTTTTGGTTTTTGTACCTGTGCCAGAATTACCGTGGGCTAAGTACACTGGGCGTGTACACCACTGCGGACGTTGCAATGTGCACGATGATGCATGCATGTGTATGTGCACAGAAACTTTTTTCTCTTCCATGGAACCCGTAATTAAATCTTGACTTTGAGTCCTAGTGGAACACACATTAGTTGTACTCTTACTTACCCAGGACACATATGCACTACATTTACCTTGAGTAAATCTGATCCTGTGTGGGTGTTTTCTCACTGCTGCTCTCTGTTAGATTAAACCCAGAATCAGTTCAAATCTGCTCGTTTCATCTCAGTATCCAAGAATTATCATTTAATGGTCACATTATCAGCTTGATTTACAAACTCTGCTTTACTGTTGCGGGGCCAAGTCATTCATAAAAGTGCAGTTTTAATTCTACTTATTGTAAATGTGCAGCCCTGGTTATTTTACAGCTAAAGCAGATTTCATTCAGATGACAATTTATTTTTATGTAAGAGCAAAACACAATGCTAATCCTTTCACAAACTAAAATTAAACATGGTGTGTTATGAAACTGTGTTTACATAATAACAATAATAATAATAATAATAATAATAATAATAATAATAATAGCTACATGATTAGTTTTTGGAAAGTTTTATATGACACTGTAATATTTGGTAAGTCCTCAGAGTGAATAAGAGACCTATGTGTCAAACAAACTGGTGAAGCAGCTTTTGTTCCACTTTCACAGGTTCATGTCAAGATACTAACATATTGCAAAATCTCCAAAGACAGTGTGAACAAGGAATGATTTAATATTTTCTTTTACAATATTTTAAGACTTACTAAGCATGGAGGTAAATTCTGACTATGCTTTGTCATTTTATTTTAGATGATTTTTCTATAAAACCTCAGAACATCTAGTGCAGTACATTTAAAGTAATTCTAGGCTATAATCACTGAACCATATGAATGGTATCAAATCTGAAAAAGTTTTAAATAATAATGTTGTGAGTAAGAATTGCCAAGAATGATGGTAGTCATTAGCATGAAACTGTTTCTAACATCAGGTAAGGCCACTTTCCATTTCTGTCATCCATTAAGATTAAGAACAAAGAGCTCAGAAATCAAATACGTTACTTATGTAAACACAATGTTTAAAATGCTTGAAAGTGCCTTTGATAATAAAAAAGATGAGAAACTTTGTGACACTGAGGTCGAAGGACAATTTGATAATTTAAGGAGGGCAAGGATTTTGCTTTTCATAAAAAGAAAGAGCTCCATATAAAAGAAAGAGAAGGCCTTCAGGCCTTGTCAGCCATCTTCATTAGAACCCCACTTTAGTCTTAATGCATTTCTAGTCATTAGCCAGGGCACAGTATGTCACAATCCTCTTCAAAAGCGTATATACACATTGTTCAAATAATTGCCCAGTGAAGGACAGAAAACCAGCATGTAAAAGGCATCATTATTCAGGTGCAATCTCTAGCGGGGACTTTCAGGCCTTCCCTCTTCTTTGCTATTGTTGTAGAAGGCCATCTGATATCATGCCACGTGCCTCTCTGGAAAAATACAAATTAAAGACACAGTGAATCCCCATCAAGCAGCATTGAGTAGTCTTCTGCTGCCGTGCTTAAGAAACATATCTCTAATGTTTTCAATAATAGAAAATAAATTATGCCACAAAGAATGTTTAGCTTAGATGGTAGTTTGTTTTCTGTAACATTAATTCTGCTGTGAAGGTAAACAAGATTTCCACTTTGATGTTGCCTGACATAAAACCGGTGGTGCTGAGGCTGCAGGGAAGCTTTGGTCAATATGCTGATGCCACATCAGGCGTCCAAAAACCAGCTGAGCACACAGAAATGAGTCCCAAATAAACTTGTTTAATAATTTAATAAATAATCTCGAGGTAAAAATTTGCCTACATCTTTAATTGATATCCTGCTAAATAGCTAAATAACAGCATGGGAGCCAGGGTGACTATGCAAATGTAAAGTTTAATACCCACACTCTGTCAGCCAAAACAGCAAAAGCAAGGGTAGAAAAGGACACATTTTTGGCAGCCCTTCATCAAAAGCATAAAGCAGTGGCCACAAGGGGAGAAGTAAACAGATTAGAAAAGCTATTGACATTTCCCCGTAGCAAGGAAGGGGTGTCGAATGGCAGCAAGGATGATAAGGTGTACAGGCATTCAGTCCCCCTTCTCATGTTTTATGTATCTGTGATCACAACTGATCGTGAGAGAAATTAATCAATAACAATGCCGCCGGGATGCGTGGCTGACACATGCCACTACCCAACCCCACCCCAAACCCCCGCCGCCACCTCCACCTCCTGCCGCCAACCTCCTCCTTCAGCACCCATGTGCCACACTCCTCCATTCTCCACCCTCCTCCTCCATTCTCCTCACCCCATCCATTTTGATTCAGGGGCCTGTTGTTCGCCCACGTCTAGGTGAGGGATTTTTACATCCCCGGCGTGCTTGGAGGAACTCCATATGGCCGGGATCAAAGGTGTTGCTGGGTGCATGGTTCTGCTTGGTTGCCAGCCACCGCCGTTAATTAGAAAACAAGATCAGAGGCGGTATTAAAATCCAATTAAGCCCGTATGAACAGATTGCCAAGTGATGTTCACTAATGCATTACTGAGCACCATGCAAATTTTAGTGGCAGCATTTGGCTTTATGTTATGTGTTTGTGTCATTAAGAGTGTGAGCGTGTTTGTGAGTGTTGTATCCAAGAGTGTGTTCGAGGATGTCTATGCACGTGTCACTTGCTGGCTATCCAAGGTGCTGTGACATTGCCTGATCTTTTCCTTGATACACAACTACTGTATAATCTCATATAAGCAATCAGTTAAAGCTTTGCAAAGCAACAACACCTATCCACACAATAAGATTGGATGATATTGCTTCGTACAATTAAAGCATAATTGAAGAATGCTGAATTATTGATCCATCATAATTGAGTTCTCTTCATTTGATTTGTATGAGAAACTAATATGATGCACTGAAAATCCAGCAGATTTGGCTAAATTGCCTGGGAGTGTTTGAGGTTGATACAAATATCTATACCTTTTCCGTTCAGTCTCCACTGGCCACTCAAAGACAAATTACAAGAGGGACAGGAGCTTTCCATTTAAATCATTTTAAAATCTGAGAAAGCTGTCAGCAGATAAAATTAAACCATGTTAAGGAATTGGATGAGGCACATTAAAATGCGTACATAAAATCATCCTGCACAATAAGTGCCAATTTAATACATGAGTTTCATTTGCCACAGCAGACAGACAGGGCATCTGTAGCAAAGACTGACAAGTGGATGCAGCTGGTGGCCTATGGCCCGAAGCATCCACATTATCACAGACGAGAGTTGTTAATGTTGGGCTGAATGGAGCTCCTTTTGAGATACAAAATAGCATTCTGATTAGAAAGCCAGGAAATACACATCTGAAGTGCCGGAAATTGTCACAATGTCGAACCAGGGCACATTTGGCACAGTCTCAAGCTGGCTATACAGAAGAACGGTTTAAGATCTTAATGAAGGGATGTGCCAGTATCACTCACATTTCTCATACTGTTGTGTAGTTTAATTATTTATTGAATACATATTGAAGATCTAATCTTTGGGTCATGAGTTGGGTCAAACTGCAACTTCGGATTTATACATTGGGTTATACCATGTTTGTCAGAGTTACAGTTTTGTAGTTGATCTTAGATTAGATTTACCATAGTGTCCTTGGACTTTTCTTTGCTACGCCAACATTCAACTAACCATATGATTTTTAGAGTTTTGTACCTGTTGAAACAGCTGTGAAACTAAATGCAGCCTAGAAAAATGATGTACTCATCAACTGCTTACAGTTTGATTAGCGCTGCTGAATCTATAATGAAGGCTTTGCTAAATTCTAAAGTTAAGATTAAAAATCTATTTTTAAAAGAACAAAACTGTGTAGTTTAATGTACAGGAGCAATATGCAAAATTGTCAGCCCAACTGCCTTGCCATCTGCCTTGGCAGCACAAGAACATGAAAGCAATTATCAGAAGATGCAGGTACAGGGCAACATCTGGGTGTCTGAGAATTTGGTACACTTTACTTTTCTGCAGCATCATGTGTTTCATTTTGACAAAGACACTGGTACTGAACTGACAATTGCATTGTGATCAATACAGTCAATGACTGAAGCAGAACATCTTCAATGCCGTACAGTATTACTAGTAAATATGATGTACAATGAGTGTGCAGGTGAATGGGAAATCAAATAGGTGTTTTGCCTTTCAAGCCCCAGTGAATATTTTTATTTACAGCATGTTTTTCCTGCGGCATGACACACCATCATCATCATCTCCACTTTGAGAACAGCTTCTATTTCACCTTCACCAACAACAACAAAAAAAAAACACTTCTTAAAATTCAGAGAGTATTAAATTACCTGTTGTGAGGGCACAAACTGTAACTTGCACACATAGATTTTTCTGTGATGTTCCTACAACTTATGCCTTCTGAGTAATGGTCACATGAAATCAACTCAATAACTTGTTGTTTTTCTGCACTACTCCTTTACATCCTGTGATACATTGCTGATTACTGAATCAAGATGCGGGAGCGACGCACTTCAGCTTTTCAAATCAACTGCCTCAACTCCAGCAGTATTAGAGAGATGGATGCCACTTATCCATCTTCTGATGCAATTCAAACATCAACTAAAAGCCATACGTTGTCACAAATATACAGGGGCTGTGGGGTAGGGGCTCTTAAGCTGCATTTGGCTTTTTACAGTGTTGTGAATAAAATAGAAGCATCCATAAACACATCTCAGCAACCTGGGCGCATGTGATCTATAGCTGTGGCTCAAACAAGGGAATCAATAGCCAGTCTGTTACAGTGACATTGCTTGATGTCATTAATGGACAGTGGGCATCCTAATTCATATAACAAATCACCTCAGAAAGACTCTCCATTGATCTTTAATTAGAAGCTGCTGTTAATCACCTTTATGACTCTCCTCAGTGGCACCATAATGGTTTCTGCAGCAAAGCCACAGCAGCCTGTTTTAGCTTAAGAACAGCAGCATCAGCAGGGTGTGTTTACTGTCTGAGTTTATGCACAGCGTATCATACTGTTAATGAATCTGCCCAGGTTTTCAGACAATTTGTGAATATTTTATGATTGTTATTTTTATTTAATATACACCAGAAGCGAATTGCTCCATTTGCTGTGTCTTTTCATCTTTACCTCGTCCTCTTTAACAATCTAAAATCTGCTTTTCTAATGGACCTTTCAGGCACAGGGACAAACAATGACCCACAGGAGACAAGTGGCAATTACCTCTAGTAAGGTGCCCACTTCACACACCTGTCACAATACAGATGAACCCATCATAAAAGACCAGTGGAAAGGGACAAAAACGAGGGAGTTCTCCCTCGGTGACCCTTGAGCTTTCACAGCCTCCCCTCTTCTTCAGCTCAACTATTAAGACATAAAGGGGTCAGTCCCCAGACAGCTCCATCCTTTATCCTTCCCTCACATATTCATCTCTGACACAAACTCTGCCATGTTCTCACAGCCACATAATTACAGCTACAGTGTGGTTTTTGTTTTGAGAAAATACCTAATTCCATTTAGATCGACAGACGGACAGACAGACAGACAGACAGATAGATAGATAGATAGACAGACAGACAGACAGACAGACAGACAGACAGATAGATAGATAGATAGATAGATAGATAGATAGATAGATAGATAGATAGATAGATAGATAGATAGATAGATAGATAGATAGATAGATAGATAGATAGATAGATAGATAGATAGATAGATAGATAGATAGATAGATAGATAGATAGATAGATAGATAGATAGATATGTGTGTGTTTTCTCTGAATGAAGGTATTTTTCATCTTAATGGCTATAAGCCATCATCAGCCACTGCTTTTTATTTTAAGAATTAAAATATTCAGTCAATAATAACATAAATATTGAAACGTTTGACATAACACTGCAAGTACACAGTGCAAATCATTTAATTGTGAGTGATTTAGAGCAAGGCTCTGAAAACATATTGCATGAACCACAGCAAAAAATTAATATACATATTGCCATATGTTACGATTTGGCATCTGGTGTCCTCCTGTGCGAGTTGACATGAAGGTGGAATCTGGTTTGACTTAGCCATGTGGCAGATATCATCCTAAGCAAACATGTATTTCAAATGTCTTGCTGTAAACGGCAAAAAAAATCCCAACATAAAAATCATCTTCTATATGAGGAAATAATTTGCTCATAAAATTTATAGATGTTCATACTTTATTCCTTCAACTGTTTTATGGCTCCCTCTTAAGATAATGAAACAGAAATAAAATCACATGGGGAAAGGATCAAAGTTTTATTCACAGTTTCTCATTTCAATGTGACTTCTCATGATGTGATGCGGTCATTTATTGTCACATTTACGTATTTATCTGTCTAACCTCACACAGTCAATTTGAAGTACACAAAGAACACTGAATCCTTTATTCTCTGTAGAGATTCCTCACATTTGAATACCTTTGTGGTATGAAAACCATATCATTAAGTACACCGCAGAAATACAGGAGGCATCAAATTCCATTACCATGTACAACTGCTTAACTTTTTTTTTTTTTCCTGAATATGCAGGATGTGTATAGACCAGTGTTACAATCTACCCCCAGCCATTGCAAACGGCCCAATTGCCTTGTGATTAACGCACAATAAAAGAATGTGATGGCTTAAAGAAGCATCAGGAAAAGCTGCCCAGTGAAAGATGGGTGGATGGCGCACTCTATAATTAAGCCAGTCTGCACTTGATGAAAGTAGATCACACTGGCGGGCCACGGCTTCACAGCCAGTTTGTTTTTACGACATAATTACAGTCCAAATCAAATGAGAAGATTTAATATTGCACCACGATGAGCATGTGTCCAATGTCAACAATGACACTGACCCCCCTGAGGCTAGGTGTGTGTGTATATATGAGGGGTGGGGGGGTGGGGTCAGGCGTCAGGAAGCCGACAGGAGAGAAGCTTCCCCACTGTGGTAGCTATCTACCTGTGTCTGGGCCCACCTGGGAGGTCTGACACCAGTGGAATTATGCTGACAGTGGGACAAGTAAGAGAGAAAAAGAGAGTTTTTCTAAGAAACTGAGGGTGGAATGAGAAGAATGAGCGACTGTAGGAGGAGGGAAAGCGTACATAATGAGCAATTATATTACAATACACAGGTTAGAGACATGAAAATCACTACAGGTGAAGTTATGTCACTTGTAGGAATTAATGAAGAGTGAAAGAGAAGAGAAACCAACAGAGTGAACATAAATATGCAGGATACACCCTTTTCTTTCTGCAAGATAAATAAACATATTTCTATGACTGTGTCTCCATGAAGAAGTGAGGGCCAGTGTTTATGAGGACATGTACAGTCATGACACACTCTGTCGTCAAGGCGATACAAAGGAAACAAAGGAAATAAATATCTTCATACTTGGTCTGTTCATTCTGACATTCTGCCGTTTTAAATTGAAGACGGTTGAAAAACATCAGCAAAATATGATGTTTAATTGTCCGACAATGGAGTAAACATTTCCAACATTTCGAGTGAGGCAATTATAGGAACCATAAGTTGTCATTTCTGTTTTGCGATGTGTGCCGTTTTGATGCCTGATGACACGGTTGCACCCTAAACGACCAAAACCTCCCACTGAGTGGCTTTAGTGCTTTTCCTCTTTCTCAAAAAGCCTCCGTTTCCTGTCCTTTAGTTACACGCTCGACATGACCACAAAGCCTTTGTTCCTCTGGGTCAGATTCTCCCAGAAGAGAGGATCTTCCCAAGCCACAGCTGTTGAATGACCACGCTCGACCACACCGCTCTCTATCTCCTGACCACCCTTCTAAATTGCTCTCTCCACTCGCCCTTCATCCATTCCTCCCTCTGCTTCTCCCCCTTGTTCCCCCCCATGTTCCCAAGAGCAGGCAGCTGGGCCGGATTTACTCTGGTCGCTGTGTCGCAGGGCGAAGCCTAGTCTTCTTGCTGTCATTTGACTGGGTACAGGTCAGAGCAGTAGATTAGTAACTGGATATCTACAGAGAGGCCAGTGGGGCCTGAGCCCTGTGATCCAGCGGAAAGTAGGGTCTGTGCGGTTTCCATGTGGTTCTGTGTGGACCAGGACGTGAACCGCAATCCCTGCTGACACCCTGTTCCCCGAGGACGTGGTTTTTCTCCATACCGTGATTTCCCATCTCCCTCTGTGCGACTCTCTGTCTGTGACTATAAGGCCTCTGCCCAGTGCTTTCTGCTGAAGAGGATACGGCACCTCCTCACCGCTGGCGTTCAAGGCCACTTTTCTCCCACGAAGCTGGGCACACAGAGAGACTGTCTTCCAAACAACCTTATAAAAGACAGCTTTTTAACCTCATGTCACATGTGAACTGAATAGGATGGGCTGGTGGCAGAGAAGTGGCCGGAATGGGTCTGAGAGCACACATTTGTGGCGTCTGATTATATGGAGAGTGGCCTTTTAAAGAAATAGTTCATTATGGGTAAACGGCTCTGCCAAAGCAAGCTGCATCCAAACAAAAATGCTTGAGGCTGTAATATGATTTGTTATTTTACAAGACAAACAGACAGCTTTATTCTCTGAAATGCCACTTGAATTAAAAAAAAAAAAAAAAAAAACCTTAACACCGTACAAATTGCATCCTTTATGCTTTTTAAATAGAAACATTAAAAGTGAGAAATAAACCCAGCAGAGAAGAGCCTCTAACACTGTAATTGTATACATTTTCTTAATATATTAAAAGCATCTGTAGCCACAAAGCATTTACAGAAAGTCATACTATTTCAATTGTTACGTCAATGGATATGTCATTGCTAGGATAAGACCTGTGGGAATGTGACATCTTCCCTCCATGCACATTTCTGCTGACCAAAAGACCAGAATCTTCAACATGGCACCCAGATGTCAGCCTTCAGGCACAAACACACACAGACACAGTTGGGAAAGTCACAATCAGTTCTGCACTGCAAACACCAAATCATCCAAATATCATCTGTGTGAGCTTCTTATAGGCTTATTTTTAGAATATTTTTGACGTAATGGTTGTGTGTTAATAGTGAAACATATATAATATCCAGACATAGAGACACTTTCTGGATTGTTTTGCTTGGCAAGAACTGGCAGGCGTTGAGAATTCCTCCTGATTCAGTTGCACAAAAACTTTCCTTTCTTTCTTTTTCTCCTTCTCCTCTATGGAATTATGTGTCTTGTGCTCCTACTCCGACACACAAATACTCTACGCACACTCTTTTTGTTATTCTATGCAAAGATCTGGAGGCTCAAGCAAAGACAAGCTTGACTGCTGTTGGCCTGAAATCAAGAAATACCTGATGGGTCCCCTTACTCATGCCAGGACTCATTTATGGAGTATGAGACTGTCAACGGCTACCTCGAAAAAAAAAACAACATAAAAACTTGTGACTCACAGTCTCATTTGCATATTTTGTAGCAGTAAAAGAAGGTTGTACCAGCAATTAAATCTGGGATGTTCCCTGATAGACAAACACATTGTAAAAGAACTATATTTAAATTCTGATGCAGATTTATTAAGTACCATCTGTCTGTGTCTTGTCTTGCCCCAAAAACATTTGGCTGAATAACAGCAGCCTGGCAAGGTTCCTCAGCAACTATGTGATATGGATTTCTTAAATTTCAGCCATAAAAACATCAAGTAAATTCTAGTCTTCACACATCTATTGCATTTTGAGATGAAAATGTTGCTGATGAACCATTTTATTTTTAATTTCATCAAACATGAGAGTGTTTGACTAATGTACTTTTAACCTTTAACATCTAGTCTTGTACAGATGAACTGTAACTACATATATTACTATTCATTTTAATGGAAATATCATTTAGGTTTTGTGTTTAGCATGTAGCTGCAACACATCTCATGCATAAAATGGCTAATGGGAGTTAAGATGATATAATATATATATATATATATATATATATATATATATATATAAATGTTAAGAATTGCAAACATAAGAAACATTTATGACAGTGAAGCAAAACATATACGTGATACCTGAATAGTAACATTATCTTTTTCTGACTTCATCATGACAGCATCAGTGGAAGGATCAACTCTTGTTTTCGCTTATTGTTAAAGTGTATGTTACATGAGCTGTTTCTTTTCCGCTGACCCTTTCATTCTATGTAATCATCTTCTCTCTAATCTAAACAACAGGAAAAAGAGGTATTTATTTTGGTCAGATGTAATGTATATATATTTTTTTTTTGTTTTAAAACATAACTAAGTCAGCAATTGTCAGTAAAATAGAAGACCCATTAGTTTTGCTTCTAAATGAACCTTTCCCAAATAATGTATCCCCATTTATTATAATATAATCCCCTACACTTTGCATTTTTTTGTGGAAAATTAGATATTTTTTTGTATTTGATTCACTGATTATGTAGATGCTCATCAAAGCTCAAACTAAACGGGCATCATATTGAAAAAAATAAAACTGATGAAAAAGTAACTTCATTTAAACATTTAGCTGAACACAAAAATCATCTACAGCTACTGGCATTTATCAAACTCCATGGGTTTTAGTGATGAATACATTTTTTTAGAGATTGACAGTGTTTCCATATTCACTACGGAGTGTCGAAATGTCCAAGTGGGTCATACCTGATGACAATGAAAAAAAGAAAATACATTTTACCTGAATTATTTCAATGTATTTTTGCATTTACTGATGAAACATTAGAGATCAATAGATAGTTTTGGTCACTGGTTGTTGCTTGTGTCTGTGAGGGTTAAAACGTAACTCCTGCTTTTCAGGTTTCACCTAAAATCTCAGGAATGAGGATGTTCACGGACGTTTTAACATTGCTGTAAAATGTCTTTCATTTTGTGTTGGTGAGATAAATAAGATGAAAAGGTGATAATACTTACAATAAAATAACAATGAAAAGAAGCTTCAATCATAGAGCAATTGCAACATTTATTGAAGTGTTGGCTTTCTTGTATTGATTTTTCAACACATTACAAAAATACATATATGTTCAAAACAGCAGATGTGTACTGTTCTGAAATCACTTTTTTCACAATGATGCACTCCCCCCCAAAAAAAAAGAACAAGGAAACTATTTTGTACAAAGAGTGTAAGTGAAAGTCGTGAAAAGTGAAATATGTAAAAATGTATTTAAAATTACAGTTGTTAAGTGCCATCACAAGACCTTCAACCAACCATGAGGAAAAACAGCAAAAAAAATAAAACAAAAAATGTCCATGAATGTCTCATTAAATTGATTTGGAAAAGCACTCCCACATTTTCTTCCCCTGTCGAAAGTCTTCTTAAGGATTATCATTCCTTTATTTGTTTTTCTCTCATTTATTTATTTATTTTTTTATATCCACATAAGGGTAGCTTCACCAAACCAAGAACAGAAAACTCATTCAAGAAATTCAAAAAAACAAAAAGAGACCAAAAGTCAATAATGGCACCACTCTTGTTAGAAAAAAATAATTATCTGGCATGATTCTGCAATATTACATTTAAAAAAATGTATTTCCATACAGTGAACAAGTAATCATACAGAAACATATTTATGAAGATAAAATCCCTCCACCAGGATATTCATACAAAACTGCTATGGTGTTCAAAACATTTGAAAGAACATTGGAGAAAACAATACTTTATCATTTTAAACACTTACACAGAGTATTTCATTAATGGCATACTTCAACACTGTAAACATATTGTAAGACTGAATGTCCGTGTGTGATTTGGATCTGTCAGGGTTCGACTGTTCATTGTTTAAATGTTATATTTTTTATAATTGTATGGCTCATTTTGGCCTAACTCTGAGTTTTCCTGGAATGACGATACTGTGCGTATACAACTGGATCTTGATTTTTTGCACTCATGCATCAACATGTGTAAGTAAGCTGAACGTAGCTCTTCAGACAACCTTACCTTGTGTTCATTCAATGAAATATAGTATAGTACAAGGTGGTAAGGGAATAGCTTATGCTGTCACCTTAGCATCATTTACTTTTGAAGAAAAAAAAAAATCACATAGAGGATTCTGTTCTTAAGTTACAGAATATTCCTTTTTCTATCAAAATAAAATGGTGCAGATAAAATCTGAAAATGGTCCAAAATAAATGATTTTGATGATTGAGAACTGCAGCATTAAAATGAAAAATCTAATTAAACTGTCATGTGGCTTTGCTGTTTCCCTTCCACTAATGTTCACACTGTGTTGGTCCATTGTAACATGTGGCCAGTAGATGTGCATTTGGCTACCCCCCCCCCCCTCACACACACACACACACACACTCGCACACACACACACACTTTTCATATGCTTCTAGTTTCATTTGAATGACTCTTCTCCCTGGTCAAGGTCTTGCTCTCTCTCTCCCCCTCCATTTCTTCCTCACACATCTTCATTTCTCTGTTCCAATCTTTTATTTTTACTATAAGTACAGCCACTGCTCAAGGTCGCCTGGCCATCCCTTAGCGCAGCTGTGCTCAAAATTATCATAACTCATATAGCCTTATTTTTTTGTACCAGATTCATTTCGGGATGAACGATGCAGAAAATAAAAACTGTAATCCCCAAAAGTCACGAACATGCACACTGTCTCAAAATCTGTTACTGGGAGTTAAACCCATATCACTTTGTGAGGCGAATGAACAGGCTTCCTTTTAAAAGCTGCTCTAATGCATGAATCTGAGCTAGTGAACTGTGAAAAGACGCCGTCGGAGAGAGGCTTAGAGCACACAGCAGAGAGAACACATGCTAACACATATTGATATGACTTTCATTTGAAACCGTTTTGTGAATCGTAAGGGCGACACGGGAAGTCGGCATGGGTCAGAGCGAGCTGCCCAGACCTTTGGAAGGAGATAGAGAACAATTCAGAGAATTTTACAATTGTTGAAGTAGCTTTAGTTTAACAAATTGCCTTGGAATAAGCACACATAAAATGGGGAATTGGGGGAGATAATGAAGTGGGTCTGATAAATCAAGAATGTATGGTAGTTACATTTAGCATATATGGTGGATGATGCAAGCAGCTGGTCTTTGATTGTTTAGTTTTAGGCCATCTTTAATGTACTTGGGGCTACTTTAACATATAAAAAAGAAAATATTTACAAACCATAAACAGGACTGTTCTCCTTCTCACATTAATCACAAGTAGTCTTAACTTATTCAACATATTACATATGGTGGTTTAAACCTACATTGGGAATGTACTGAGCATCAGTTAAGGGTACCTCCATTAAGTGCAACCTTTATTTATGTCCTGGCTGAACCAAGGAAACAGGACAGCAATACAGTAACTGCATTTTAAAAAATATCTGCATGCCAATATTTAAAACAAAAAAAAAACCCTGAATTAATTAAAGTAACTTGTCAGGTTTTAGATAATGTTGGATTTTTTTTAAAAATCCAACATGATATTTTATTGTCAGGCTGACATTCAGTGCTTTTTAGGCCTGTATGATGAAATGGATTGTAGTCCGCTGCTGCAGTTAATATAGAAAACAATTATCATTTATTTTAAAAGCATACTGCTTCACACAATTTTACTCTCACATGATAACAAGGTTCCTTAAAGGAAAGAAAGACAATTTGTATTAAGGGTGACTTCTTCCAGTTATTGTGTTTTAGAAAACAAAAATGTTTTAGCACATTTTCAAAACTAACTCCATATGAAATCCCACAAAGATGTACCTGCACATGCCAAATATCATTACAAAAATCCAATAAATACAGAAATTATTGCACAGTAGAAAGGCTCCATGGATTCCTAACTGATAAAATCCTCAGACAGTTTGCCTAGAAATACCAAGCTGGGCATTTCAGACAAGGTCTCTTTAAAGTTTCCCCTTGTTTATATTCTCAGGTGGCAGTTTCTGTGACAAGAAAAAAGACGAACATCAATCAGTCTCAAAATTTTTAAGAGAGAGAGATTATCCAGCCAAGCCCCATAGCTGAAGAAGTGGTTGATATGAGGGAATTTGTGTGTGTGTGTGTGTGTGTGCGTGTCTGTATGTGTGTGTGTGTGTGTGTGTGTGTGTGTGTGTGTGTGTGTGTGTGTGTGTGTAGGCTGTATAACTGTAGTTGCTGGCTTAACCTCTGTCCGCCTGCTCCAGTTTGACCTCACTGGCCATCAAGTGTTCACCATGCCATTTCTTCATGTGTTTCTCCAGCGTGCTGTAGACGCTGAAGGGCATGTGGCAGATGTCGCACCGATACACCTCCTTTCCAAATTGCCCATGGGTCTTCATGTGGCGGGTCAGCTTGGAGCTCTGGGCGCAGGCGTAGCTGCACAGGTCACACTTGTAGGGACGCTCCCCTGTGTGGCTGCGTCGGTGCACTGTCAGGTTGCTGCAGTTCTTGAACACCTTGCCGCAGTATTCACAGGTGTCATTTCTCCTATCCTTGGAGCTTGGGGGTCTGCCAGGTCCAGGTCCCCTCAGGAGATGAGGTGTGCTGCTGTTGCTACGACCTGAGGCGCTACCCCCTTCCATCAGCTCCCCGGGTGGAGTAGAGAACCGGAGGCTTCCTGTTTCAGAGGAGGAATGCTCAGAAGACGTGGCAAACGGGGACTGACGGGAATCGGTGAATCCCAAAAACGGTTCTCTGATGAAGTGGCGTGAAGCAGCGTAACCAGCCAGGAGCTGAGAGTAGACATTCTCTGGGGAGATCAGGGGTATGGCTGGGGGAAGCTCCAGCTGTTCCTTCTCTATCTTGATCCTCTTGTTGTTGGAGTGGTTAGGGCTGGTAATGGGCGTCGGCCTTCGTTGGAAGAGCCCAGGAAAGGAGTCTACTTCTGAAACACTGATCCTGCCATTCATCACAGGCCTCTGGTCCTCCTGCTCATCTTGCTCTCTGTCTTGTTCCTGTTCAGTGTCTCTTTCTCGTTGTACTTCACCTCTTTCTCCACCATCTCCATTCGGTTGTCTGTCCAAGCTTCTCTTGTTAGGGTTAAGTCTAAGGTGATTGTCCAGATGGTTGTAAGGATGCATGATGCCCACGCCGCCACTTTCACTTACTCTGTCTGCACCCAGAGACTTTTCAGGAGACTGTCTGGGACCATTCTCTCTATTTTGACTGAACTCCTGAGAGTCCTCACTTATGTTTGAATCTGGCTGACTCCCATTCCTTAACTCCTCCTCCTCTTCTTCCTCCTCCTCTTCTTCCTCCTCCTCTTCTTCCTCCTCATCCTCATTGTCCATCCCGATCCCTCTTGAATCTCCATCCCTATTTTTTTCTTCACCCTCACCTCCCTCGCCTCTGTTTGCCTGCTCTGGGGAACCGCCCATGGACCCAGACTTGTTGTGCATATGTGTCTTCATGTGCCTCTTGAGCTTGCTGGCCTGGGAACAGGCATGGTCACACAGGTGACATTTGTATGGCCTTTCTCCTGTGTGACTGCGCCTGTGGACAATCAGGTTACTCTGGAACTTAAAAATCTTGCCACAGAACTCACAAGATTTGGATTTGGCAGGGGTCTGGTTCTGACCTTGGTTTTCAGGAGGGCTGGTGGAACCATGTCCCCCATGTGAGGTGGGTGGCTGTGGGGTGTAGGTGAGAAAAGCTGGAGGTTTGGAGCCAGGCTGGAAAAGTGTTGGACTAAGCAGACGGTGCATGGGGGGCACACGGTTGGGCGAAAGGGGGGGCGTGGGTCCACCGTTATTGGTTGTGTTTCCTGCCAGTTCCCTCAGACGCCTGGAGAAGTCCATGGAAGGTGGTTCCATGGGGGTCATTCGCATCACCCTCTCAAAGGCACTGGGGTGCTGGGACAGCAGCCCCATCTCCTCTGGGCCTAGCCGTTCTAGAGGGGGTCTAGGGGGAGGGGGAGGGCTGATAAAAGGTGGCGTCGCAGGCAGCCGGGTTTCCATGTAGCCCGGGGGAGGGGGGTGTTCCCTGAGGAGGGGTGCAGCCATGCGTAGGATGTTGAATGGGATGTTGGTGTCACCAAGGAAAGTGGGCAGAGGGGAGCGGGGTAGGGCGTCAGCACCCGGAGGTGGAGGAAGAGCCATGCGAGGAGTGAGGGAGCAGTTGGCAAAGTGGTTGTCCAGGTATATGCGGATACCATGAATGTGCTGGGCATGTTGAAGCAGGAACCAGGCGCTGGTGAAGGTCTGCTTACAGGTAGTGCAGATGTAGCTGGATGGCTCATCTTTATCTGTGGACCAAGAACAGGAAAGAAATTGCCTTCAGTTCCTTTTATTACTTTATAATAACATTTGACATTTCTGACAACATGTGGAGTGTGTGTTTTAAGGATATTAATTGTACATAAACTTACAGTTATACGAGCTTTCTGTGTGTGACATGGTCTCTGTGTGTGCTTTGTATGCGTGTGTGTATGAAATTGTGTGTGTGACTACAGGCTAATGCAGATGGCGGGTAGCGCCCTAAGGCCACGACACATTATGCTAATTCTAATGTCAGCTAGGCTTTAATATACAGATCCATCTCGTCTACTCTGTCATTTCCATATGGAGACAGGAGAGGCAGCCATAGAAAGAAACACACCAATGGGGGGAAAGAGAAATACGGGAGGGGTGGGGGGTGGGGGGGTTGACATGTGGCATTACAGAGAAAGACAGACGCACAAAAGGAGAGACAGGAGATGTGATGGAGATGATGTGTAAACAGTGAAGTCGCCTCTGGTCTTAACACAGCATCCACATTTAAAAGAAACTCCATGTCACTGTTGTAATATCAAATACAGTAAAACGATCTGTTGTTGCTCAAGTGGCATAGTGAATACACATACAAACTGTACATTATTCATTGACAAATTTCTCCTTTAAATGGCACGACTTAATAACACCAAATGAATCTATCAGTCACTGTGGCACGGCCCTGTCAGCCTGCTTGTGACTCATAAAAAGAGCCTTGGTTGGGATTCGTCTAATTCAATACAGACTAGCACTGAAAAAGTATTTCCACAGTCTTTGCTTTCCACAGTGTTTGCTTGCAAGGCATCTGCATCTACTTTATCATCAGCAGCTACCGCAAGCAGAGTCAAGTTGGTACAGTGGTCCCAAAGCCTGAAGCCCTGAAGGAGAAAACAAAGACAGAGAAGTTGCTCTTGCCCAAAGTCTTATGTGATCAAGAAAAGAATCCGTAAGATGGCTGACTGCCTCAAAGCCACCCATTGTCATGGAATGTAAAACACACATGCAGACTCAGATACATGCACAGTAATATTTTCTTTTCACTTTTCACTTCTGTTTCCCTACAGAGTCACTGCTCACCTCAGTAAATTTACACACATGCACTTGTACTGTGTTGAACAGATGAGCAAAAGCTGATGTTGGATCAGTGTCTAGTACAGGAAGCTGATTTGGCGGTGTGATTGGTTTGGCTTTCCTCAGGGGAGAAGGGGTCAAAAAAAGTTAATGAGGGGCTCATTTACTGATTCTGTCTGCTTTTCACTGCTATTAGTGGGGTGTACTCGTCACTTTCGCTTGTGTTTGTGTGGGGTGGGACATGACCTGACACCGGCTACTAATGTATGTGCGCGAGCGAGTGAATAGGCACGTGCGTAGAAATGTATATCAGTGTGTTTTTGTGCTTCTCTGTATATGTCTGTTCATGTGTGTGTTTGTGGGGCAAGTGGCGGACTGCCTGCCCGTGTTTAGTTTGGCTAGGCTTCACACGGCTGCTTGGCAGCAGAGAGCTGGACAGCTTAACAGCTTGGATGGGGAGAAGAGAGTGAATGAGGGAGGGAAAGGGGAGGAGGAGAAGGGGGTAAGAAAAAAGGTGGAGGGACTTTAAGGGCCAGACGTACTTTGACACACACACATGCACATAGGAATTGACACACAGGGAGGCTATTTACATGTCCCCAGGGATGGAACAGGGTCCATAGACTTGGGAGCTGTTTAATCTCATCAACATACGAGGATCAATATGAAATGAAGATGTAAGATTGGAAGAGGGAGAGGGATTGGATGATCTCATTCGATTTGTCAAAATCAGTATATTCTTATTCATTTATCTGTGTTTTGGTCTGCACACATTGCTTCATCAATACAAGCTACCCAATCAAATACCCACACCCCAGCAACCTTCTACCCCCAGCATTAAAGCAACACATTTGCATCTTGTCATATCCTACACAGCCGCACCATATGTTGTTAAAGGAAGCGTGGCAACTAATAGAGTGGCAGCTGATGGCTGCTGCCTAATGATGGCCAAAGACAAATTTCATCAACTTCCCAAACAAGCAAGTGGGGGGAGGGCAGAAACATAGAGAGGAAAAGAAAAAAAAAATATAGTTAAATATGAAAATCAAAGATAGACAGATTCCTACCTCTAACATATTTTACTTTAGTGCAAAAAAAATTATCCAAAACTCATTTCATATTTCTCACTGTGCATCTTGGCAGTAATTCTTAGATTCAGACTTCCATTAAGAGCACATAAAAGGTTTAAGAAGTCTGTCTCTGGGAACACATTTGCCTGATTGACAGCTCTCTCACATTATCACATTGATCTTTAGTATAGTTTGTCTCTGTGTCCCTCAGCGCCAACAAAATATTCCAAAATTTTGGCTTTAAAATCTACTGAAAGGACGTGGTGATAGTTAGCCCATAAAGACTGTAAAACCTAAGATCAGAGACAATACCTTTAAGTGTAATAAATACATACATACACACACACACACACACACACATACATTGAGTCACAGTCACCAACACTCAGTCTTCACACACACACACACACACACAGAGGCACACATGCTGGGAGAGTGTGAATGTTGTCGCTACTCAGTGCTCCAGCCAATAAAGCATTCATTAAAGAATCACGGTGGGCCGTGTCATGCTTCAGTTTGTGGTAATTATAGTCGTCTGCCTGACACGCAGGCAGGGACCCCTCCACTGCTGACCGCCAAGGTCAACTACCAGTTAGAATAGTTACATTTTTCTCTCTGTGCAGTTACTGATGCTGGACCTAATCGCCCAATTTACTCCGGCACACCATATGCACACATACACACAGATACTAAAACACACACCAATCTAACTGAGAAGGCAGGTTAAATGAAATAGTCACAATAGAGTCGCAACAGGATTCAGGACTTTGCTGTCCATTTAACATCAGTGTTGTTGTTACTTTGCTGGTTGTGCAACTGCTTCATAGTCATACTGAATCATTACAAGCCATCTATCAGTTGTAATGTCTTCCCAGGTGTCCAAATAAGACGATTTTCCCATGAAACAGAGGAACACAACATAGACCTGAGACCATCTTAAGAGGGCAGCTTTTTGTCCTGTGTAAGAAAAATGAGGGCTAAGGGCCAAGAGGCCTGGAGGAAGTTATTAAAACATTGGCACATGCGTGGAGCTGAGGTGGGCCAGTAATAATGCTCTGCTTCTCTCCTGGGTTGGTTTTTTTACTAAACCACTGAGCCAATTAACCCAGTCTTCAGGGACTGAGATCTGAGCTTTACATCAGATTTTATTCTTTCCAGATTGCCTTTTATAGCCATTATTTTGCCTTAAAAAGTACAAACAAAATGCCAATGAATGAAGGGGAGCCATAGTATTGACTGTTCGCATATGGCTAGTGTAGAGATGTTGGTGTGAGCTGGAGGGGTTGGAGTAGACACCAGGCCTATGGTGCAGACATGTGGATTTGTGTTTAATTTAGGAATTCACATATGCCATCACTCCAGCCTGTGTTTGATTTATATTTTGAAGCATAAGCTCTCTCCAATATACATTATACTTACATTTGGGCCTTTATCAGATGCTCTAATCCAGAGGGATTTATAATAAAACCGCAGAAGAATAACAAAAATCCACAGGCTCAGCTCTGACAAGATGGGCAAACTGGAGCTTCTCAGCTGACAGTAAACTGTGTGTGGATAGTAATGAATGCTCACTGATGCCAAATTAACTCACAAAGCTTTGGGGGGAAAAATCATAATTGAAAATAAGTGGCATTTGAACTTGAGCCCAGCAACTTCTCCACATAAACTGGCATGGACAGCTCTGTACTCCGCATAGTGAAAAATATTACGTCCAGAGAGCACAGTATGGAGAACGTGTTACTTTATTGTAGAAACATAAGGCAGTGCAGGTTCTTGTTGTTAACAAGGAGGTGTCTAGGACAGCAGAAGATGTGCTACAGTAGGTGTCATGTTTGTGTGTGTGTGTGTATGTGCACTGCAGCATTCCATGGGTTCAGGTTCGCTTTACTGCTCCTACATTCCATCAAGGGCGACAGAACGCCACGGCAACAGATTTGCATACAGAACAAAGCCGCCCGCAGGCTAGGCCACTGGGACACAAACCTGCCCCTGCAGCCCCTCCTCTCCTGTACCCACTCTGCACACGCAGACACACAGTTGCCACACACACATGCACACACAGGCGCACAAGCCCTGGGAGTACGCGTGTGTGCACCTGTCAGGGGTTAGCTGACACCTCTGCTGCTGGCAAAGCAGCTCCTCATTAGCATGGCTGTGATCTAGGGGTCCCCAGAGGTCCCAGCCTCCTCACCTCACCCCCTGCACCCCCCCTACACCCCCCTACACCTCTGCTCCTCTCCTCCTTCCCACATCTCCCATCCGTCCCTCCTGCTCCACCCTCCTCCTCCTCTTCCTCCTCCTCCTTTTTCTGCTCCCCTCTGCTCTGATGACTTGTTTGTCATGCAGGGGGCTAATCAGCAGACAAGAGGCCATGCAGATCAACCGTGGGTATGTGTGTTGCTCTCCTGCAGGAAAAGGGAGTAAGGGGATCCTGGACATTTGGCTGTGGCCCCAGCGAAAAAGCAACTGTCCACACATGTAGTAAAAGAAAAAGAGATGGAGAGACAGAGAGAAGAGAGACTGTGGAGGGTGGCAGTAGCAGGCGGGGGGTAAGGCTCTCACACAGTGTGACTGGCTCCATGCTAACTCAAACCAGCTTCGGCCTGCTAACCATATGCATCTGTGTGTGAGTGTGTGTGTGTGTGTGAGCAGCCAATATGACCAGCTGAATTGCCTGAGAGAGAGGATTTAAAGAAACAGCGTTCCCTAATGTGTTTGTCGAAAAATGTTTTGGGATTATGAGCCATACACTCACATATGTTGCGCAAAGTGTTTTGTCTTTAATTTTTTTTTTTTTTGTTCATTTGTCCACTTTTCTTGTCCTCCTTTCCCTCACGTACACACTAACCACCTGTACAAGGTATCTAGGTACTCCACCCTGACCCTCATGCCTCCTGGGATGCGGGTCAGATGAACAATAAAAGGGATCAGGTATCTCCAACAACTTGATCGCACACACACACACACACACACACACACATACACACACTGGGCTAGTCCAGCTGTATAACAATGCATGAGTGGAAGACGCTCTCATGTAGCAGACTGACAGAGCATGTTACCGCCATGAGGCAAGCTATCCCAGCGAGGGCACAGGGGACGCACTGTGAAAAATAACTGCAAAGACCTCTGTGTCAGTAAAGAGCTATGACTTTTGGCTCAGCTTCTAGGACAAAAAGAGAGGGGAGGGGGCTGCAAAAAGAGAAAAAAAAAATAGACAGAGAATGAAAAGAAAAAGGGAGCTCTATAAAGTGCATTAGCTAAGCTCTCTGTGGCATTTCTCTAAGTCTGACTCATCACCATCAGTTCCTAACTGGTCCCAGCGACTGTATTTGAGTGTGTGTACACAAGTGTCAGTTTATGCCTCTGTGCGTGCGTGTTGGTGTGTGTTTTGCGTTACGCGCACACATTTTGTGGGGTCTGCTGTCTATCATATGACGCTGACAAATGGATGACACTCAATCGTGCCTGTGGTTGCCAGAAGATGTAAGAGAGAGCAAGATTGAAGAGAGGACAAAAAGCAGAAAGGAGGGGGCTGGTGGTGGGAAAATATAAATGTAAGGAAAGCATGATAAAAAAAACGAACAAAAAAGCAGAATACTCATAGTTTTACCCTAATTACTAGACTTTCTACTGTATTAAATATCTCAGTTCATCGCGTGTTTGCATTTTACCAAAACACAGCAGCAAGAAATGTGAACTGCAATTAAAGCAACCACTACTAAATACAAATCATATTTTAGTTAAAAGAAAATACATTAAAATAATGTTCACACTTATGCCACAGATTGGGGTGAGGGGGGGTTGTGTGTGTGTGTGTGTTTGTGGGGGGGGGGTGTTTGAATAAGTGCTAGCATCAAAATACAAAACCTTGAGCTGCTTTGACAATGAAATGGAGAGTGACTTTGTGGACTCACCCAATGTTTGTTTGAGGTTTTACATCCAAATGAGCTCCTGTACCCCTGGGGAACTCTCACGTTGTCCAGAAAGTCATTTTCCTCTTCAGTACCAGTGAGGAGGAAATTGACTTTGACATGTGAGTGACGTGTGAATTCTGAAGTTTGAGTTTAATAATTTTTTTGTTTGTTTTTTTTATGTAGAGTGCATAAAATGTGTTGTGTTACAAGCAAGGAACAAAAGGGAGATTATTATTTTCTTAATGTACATTGGTATGAATTAAACAAAAACAGTATAAAAAAAAATGTTGTCATCTGAATGCATATGCTGCATGCATGTGTTTGTACATATGCCAGTGATTGTTGTTTGTATCTCGGCCTACCATTATGCGACAGGGTGCTATATTCTTTCAGCGGTAGTAATGGTCCACAGCTGGCTTTACCCATTGGAGCCAAGCAGCCAGCCCCACTTAACTAGCAGCCCACAGGAAAATACCACCATGGCCCTGAATGCAGCACACGGGCCCTCTTTACCCATTCAGCTCACTATAAAACTCACCCCTCACATGCTTTTGACATGGCGTAGAGTCCATTCTTATGACTGCAGAGGGGCAGATAAGGAAAAAGAGCCTGTATGTTTAGAGTCTCATTCACCATTACTCCACAGTTGTGCTGTTTTAGCTGTAGCTCCTCAAGATACAGTGCTTCATCCTTGTGTTCCAACGTAAAGTAGAGGTTGTGATGAGAGAGCACGGGGAGCACAAGGAGTGTTGCATCATTTGATACCAATTTGCAAGCTATCTAATTAGTGTTAGCTTAGTAAATCAAAGTAACAAAGGGAGGAATGTAAAAAAAAAAAATAAATAAAAAAAATTGGAACAACTCTTTGCTCAGTCTTGAAAAGAAACTTGCAGAGCCCAAGGCTTGTGTTATGCACAGACGGTTTGGAAATTTCCTCTGCAAGATACAGCTTAATTTCCACATAAATGTAACATGTAGCATGCCTAGTGTTTTGGAAGGTTATTTGGGAAATGTACTCAGTTACAGATTACTAATTTGCATGTTAAAAAGTAAAGTAACTATTTACTAAGACACTTTTCAGAAAAAAAAAAATTTTAATTTACAAATGTTGGAAAATAAAATATTCTTTGTACCGGTAATCATCAAAAATTTTTTTTTTTTTTACATTTTAATTTAATTCAATATTTTTTCTTAGTAGCCATTTCATAACACAATTAACCTAATGAACTAAGCATTCTCATATGTACGAAAAGAAACAAAGGCAGATCAACTTTTCCGTCTTTCTTATATTTTCTTCTGATAATAATAGCCTTAATAAATCCAAATAGTAAAACTAGTGTAACATTTCCATCTCTCTACCTCTACATTAAACTTTATCTTTCCAGTGTTGGATCCGGTTTGGGCTAGTGGCAGAACACTATTATCGTTACGACGGTCATGTCTCCAGGTGAATTCTGTTCTCTCGATACTGGGGGCCTCAGGTGTGCTCTTGGCTTTCACTGCTTCAAACGTCTAACCTCGAATGATCCACACACGCCCATACAGTCACACACAAATGCAGACATGAACATAGATTCATCTCTCAACATACACACCCAGCACATATTTATGAAGTGACACGTGTGTGTGTGTGTGTGTGTGTGTGTGTGTGTGTGTGTGTGTGATTGGGCTGAGTTTGGCCCCAGGCGTCCCCCTGTGGGCTCTAGGTGGCCTCTCCCTGTATGTATGTGTGTGTGTGTGTGTGTGTGTGTTGCTCTCTATTGCTCCTTTTCTTTCTCTCTCATTTCTTTCTTTCTCTTCCTCGTTTTCACTCTGTCTTTCTGGCTGTTATCATGCTGATACATTTCCTGCTCCTGGCACGGCTCCTGCATAGCTTATGGTTAAAGAAAGCTTTCATCTATCCAGTGCCTTTAGGACACACACACACACACAAAAACACACTAACACCCACACACACACATATACAAGCACTGGTACGGGCTAGCGCTGCCCCGCCAGACCACAGGCCCAGACAAGCTCCGCTGGCACCAATCACCCTGATAACATCTTAGGCTTTATTTCATTTTGGCTTGCTCTGTTCTGCTTTGGGAACGACAGACACAGAGAAGAGGGCTTTCTGGAAAAGTATGAATTATGCCAGTATACAAGGAGAGTGAAGCCCTTTAACCTTGAGCAGTTAACTTCCCTGTCTGCAATGCCATCTATGGACATGACAGAGCAAGCCTTTTTTCATCCAAGAAACAGACCAGAGCACATGTTTCTAGTCTTTTTCTGCTAGTGATCTTACACATATCATGAATAAAAAAATAAAAAAAAAACGCAGCTGACTATTTATATATGTATTTAAAACATTATAATCTAGTCCATCGTATCATTTAATATGTCTATTTGCACATTTCTGCCACTATCCCAGTCTGAATTTTGGTTTGTGGTGGTGACAGCATTTTTTTTATTTTTATTATTTTCAGTATCAACATTATTTTGTCTTGCCAGATGAATGATGTCCCTGCAGCTCTGGATACTGTGAAGTCTCCTCTAAAAAAAAAAAAATTCTGTTCAGTGTGTTTTGATTATCCAAGGAAACAGGGGAATGGTTTTTAGACAGAGGTGCTGCTCTGAAAAAATTTGAAGTGTTTCTACACATACAATTTAATCCAGTCTCCTTATACTGATGTGACGTTATGTGCTACATTCCATGATACATGTGATAATTCAATATATATATGAAGTGACACGTGTGTGTGTGTATATGTGTGTGTATATATGTAGAAATATATAAAATAAAAAACAGAATTTTAAGGAAACTGTTATAGTATAAGAAGACTCCATCTTATTCATAACGTCTGATAAAAAAAGCATTTTCTTTTATCATGTGTAAACTATTAATTACAATACAATGCGATATCAAACTACTGATGTACAGTATATCATTATTTTCTTACACTCTCAACCAGCAGATCAATGAGGATTTGGGTGAGGCGACCGTTTAACATTACAGCCAAAATAATGCTCAGAACAGAGTGTGTGCAAGATGAGCGTGGTTTGTATGAAGGTTGTTGTTGTTGTGTACACTGGATAATGTTGTTGGCACACTACTGATTCATATAATGTTCGTCATGTGTTTGTCTGTGTCTAGTGTTCTCTCTCAGAGTAATTGCTCAAGACAAATAAGTGGATAAAATAAGGGGGGACTGTAAGTGTACCATGAAAGGCTTTCAATATCTCTTGTGGTGAAGCAGCCTGTAAAAGGAAAATACAGCTATAAACGCTGTTTCCTCATTTTCCTCGCCCACAATCCCACCCAATCAGAGCAAGACGCTAATAAGATAAGAGGAAGGGAACAACAACTGTATAGTGTATAGGATTAGTCCTTTCTGACCAGTTAACAAGCACTATCTCCTTTCTTTTTCACTAATACTAATGGTAGCCTCTTGCTCCCAAAGGCTACTTTGCAACAGAAGAGTGGAGTGTAAAGTCAGAAACCTGCCCATTACCCGTGACTGCAGGGTATTATATGTTAAGGACTGATGTCCGACTGGCACATGAGGATTTTATCTGCATGTCGTTCATGTTTTTGTTTTGTCAGGAGTGTTTCCAAGGGTAGAGAAAGTTCTGTATGTTGCAGAGCAGGTTCTCATTTTTGCTCTTGTGTCTAAGTCAAAGCATCTGTAGCCTACACATGTGTACTTATACTGTAATTACAGTAGGCCCTTTATAAAATGTAATGCATTACTCAGCACTGGTGAAAGCACACCTGCTATCAAATGTCAGAGCCAGAGAGTAGAAGCAAAGGGGTAGCAAAATAACTACAGCACGCCAGTCAAATTACCTTGATTATAGCTATTTATGTGAAGAACATAAACACATTTGCAGATCCCCACTGACACAAGACACAACTCTGGCCCATGGCATGAAGTCCACATCAGCTCTTCACTCAAAGCTCCACACAATGCAGCATGTTTGTGTTGAATACCAGAGCTCCATCATCACCCTCCATGCGTAGCAGGGACAGGGTGTGAGGTTTCTAATGCCTCTTAAGTAAGGCTGTTAAGGAGCAAAGAGTCCACACATCTGGAAGGCACAGTCAGTCGGCACATGCTGAAAGTTAGCGGTGGCGCTCGCAGTCCAAATTAGTGGCGAGTTTTATTCCCCCGCTGTGGTAGGAAAATATCAAATCTGCTGCCATATGAGTGCCATAAAGCTGGCTGTGGAGCGTTTGATGCCTTCATGTGGGAGCCTTTAAGCTGTGTGTGTATGTGCGTACAGTATGTCTGTGCAAGCATGACTGTCTTTGGTGGGATATCCAGGTCTTAATGTGAGATGCGAGCCAACGTATGCATTCCTGCATGCACACACATGCTCTGCGTGTTGTTCTTAACTGTGTGTGTTGCGCTTGCAAGATGCATTTCTGTTTGTTTTTTTTCTCGCACAAATGTGTACATGTGCATCTGTGTGTGTTTGTGCGTCAGGTGGCTGTGTCAGTGTGTACGTGCAGCTGTGCCATTTTAGTAGCTCCCTTATAGACCTGGTTGACCCTGTAGACAGACACAAGCAGAGTCAGACGGCCCCTGGGGTGGTCCTGTCTGAGGCACAGTGTTATGGGCCAACAACTCCAGGGGCCCATACACAGGCAAGAACATGTATACTGTAATTGTACACACACGAGATGTAGATGTGAACCTAAATGCTCACATAAGGCCATAAAATGGTTAACTCATGACTGTAAATGGAATTTATATTATTAATAAAGTTAATGTTTGCAAACAAATTTTAAAAAGACCAAAAGCTGTCCTTGGTTTTATTTTCATTACATGCATACACTGGCATCAGTGCTGGTGTGCAAGTCTCAGGAAAGACACAAAAATGTTGTTTGCATTTCTATTCATGAGCAACGTGTATGTTTAAGAAGTACAACTATAAAAAATAATCAGTGTTTGGCACTGGATTCCACCTTTTTTTTGTGTGCATTAATCAAGGTTCTCTGCTACATTAAGGGCAAGGCCAATTGTGGGTACTTGTTCAAGAGTCACATGATTTATTGTATTCACTGACAAACAGTCATTCAGGTGCTGTTCTAAGCATAAAAGTACACAAAAAGAAAACTCATAATATGTCTTGAATTGACTGCAATTGCATAATGTTGTGTATTTTTCGTGTCATAAATCTGCATAAATCCCACTTTTAAAAGCTATTGTAAAGCCTGAAAAGTCCTCTAATGTGTAGTGTAAAGAACATGCTCAAGGTCGTTTAATATTTTTCTGCATCGACCTCAACATATCTTTTTTTCTCCTATTACTTTTCACCTATGGAAACTTAAAAGTTATGTGAAAAGTATAAAAAGGGTGTATGCGTAATACAAGGAGTTGCTGTTCCATAAATGACATGTTGCTTAAAGGATGTGTGTGTGTTTGACTGGGGGAAAATATGCAACGGCTCTTTTTTCCCACACAGTATTAAGGAAATATTTGACACTTCCAAAACTGGGAAACACACACACACACACACACACACACACACACACAAATGAGGAAAATTAAAATAGACACACATGCCTAACAGCAGAAACCAGATAAATTAACTGGCAAGTATTCAAAACACTCATGTAAGAACACGTAAACACACAGACTGCTGTAGAAATGCAAAACCATGAGCACACAGGAGATACACTTACAGGCACACACACACACACACACACACACACACACACACACACACACACTCACGGGCATGCAGACATGACTGTACACACACCACCTACACAACTGCCACCATGTAACCCCTAATCACAACCCCAGAGCTTGGACATCAAATGAAGCAAGTTTAAAAAAAAAAAAAAAAAAAAAATCATCAGGAGTAATTAACGCATTTTCATATGCAAATGTGATTAATGCAAAACTACAAAGTCATTATGCAAATTGACTTTTCCTTGAGCCTCTGTACAAATATTCACAGCTCAAATCAGGGATCAGTCTCGCCATCTTTCTTTTTTTATCTCTACCCCTCTCCCTCTCATTCTACCCCCCTCTCTCTCTCTCCCTCTCTCTCTCTCGGAGTAGAGATAATACGTAAGTAGCATGTGAAGTTATTTCTAACTCACGCAGTGTGTGTGTTTTCATGCGATGGGCTGGGGCTATGGCATTACACTGCCTGCCTACTGATTACTGGCTGCTTGGCACTGGAGCGAGACAGGGAAGCCGGCGTACAGGGGAAGGTATGAATATGCAAAAGCCTGATTGCTTTTCATGATTAAAGCCTATTTAATATGGAAATGAGAGCAAGCCAGGTGATTAAAGGAGCATTGGGTGGTGGGGTAAAAAAAAAAAATGGAGGGGGGGGGGCAGAAAGAGAAAAGAAGGAGGAGAGGGGAAGAGAGACACCTTTAAATCCAGACTACTAAAGAGGTGTGGAGAATGGAATGGAATGGAACAGTTATTTGTGCCACTTGGAGTGGAACAAGTGTTAAATAGTGTACTACATTTGACCTCATTGAGAGCTAAGATCACCATCACTTTTGATAACCTACAGTTATTAGTCATAAAATATGACTCTTTTTTTGGGGGGGGGGGGGGGGCAAAAAGCAGAAAGAAAAAAATCTGTAGGTAACCAAATCAACACTTTTGAGTCCTTTCGCTCACTTTCACAAACATTGCATTGCATGTAAGTGTGACGGTTATTTGACGTTCACCCTTTGATCGTGACACCAGTGTCATTTCTGTTCATTTAGGTGAACCAGTGTCAGAGGAAGTTGCTTCCTGCTGTGAACGCCTAAAAATCTACAGTCTAATATAGTGATATGACTGTGTTACGCATAGAAGTGACAGCGTGGAGATCAGAGGTGGACAGAGAGAGAGAGAGAGAGATGTTTGAGAATGTCACTGTCGCTCACATCGTCTCATGAAATATTCACCTCTTGATGTCTATTCACAGTGTTTGTGAGTGAGAGACAGACACACGAGAGAGAGAGAAAGAGAGAGAGAGAGAGACATGTTGCCGTAATGTGACTGCGTCCTTATGTACTGAATGTCTTAAAGTGCTCCAAGGGGGCCCGCCAGCCGTCCTGGGAGGGGTTCAAAGCAGGGCCAGGGTCGCCTTAGCATGGTAACGCTCCCCTAGCGACAACCTCTCACTCTCCTGATGACATGCATCATTCTTCACAGACACTGCTCACAACAGCACACAGACATCCACAGACTCATACACACATATTAACATACTCTGACAAAGCCCACACATAAACACACAGAGTGCATGCATCAGCAAGAGAAACTCAGAAAAAAAAAAAAAAAAAAAAAAAAAAAAACAAGCACAGACGGACCATTTTTCATCTACGCCGTGTGTACATGTGTGTGTGTGTGTGTGTGTGGTGCGTGTGTGTGTGTTTGCACCTTTTGGGGTTCATTCTGCTAGCCTTGCAGCATGTTTGCAGTTTAAGCAAGGAGGCTGACAGACAAAGAGGCCAGACAGGATGTTATAAAACACAACCAGGTGAAAAAAAAAAATTAATCCAGGAGAGGAGAGGGTTAAAGGTTATACGCACAAAACAAGCATTTCACACACTGCAATATGGTACATGTGTTTGTGCTTGCAGGTTATATATTGTGTTACAAATTTGCAAGTTTTTCCTAATCTTTGATAATGTTTAATTTTTTTTTTTTTTCTTTGTTGCCTCTGCTGCAGGTATTTGTTAGTGCTTCTAGGGTGTGTGCATTTTATAAAGTCTTCATTACCACACATAAGTAGTTGGGATGTTTCCTCTTGAGCTTGTGTGTGTGTGTGTGTGTGTGTGTGTGTGTGTGTAAGTGTGTGCGCACTAGTAACATATTGGACTTAATTATGCCTAATAATGTAATCTCATTTTGGTTGAAACTTGAGAATGCCTTGAGTGGCAATCTAACATGTTGAACAAAGCAGCTCCTCCTCTCTTTTATTTGCGGCTTGAAGTGCTTTCATGTCTTCTTCTTTTAGTGATAAGGCTGTCTGCGTCTGACTCAAGTGACTGCAGCTCCAACAGGCTGACTCACTCACCATGTGTGTCTAACTGCTTTGCCCCTGACCACCTAAAAAAAACTAAATGCCATGTGAAGTGCATTGGGAATTTTTCATTGCAGAAACTTCATGTTGTCCATGTTTTAGTGACATATTAAACCAGAAAAATCCAATATAAAGAATTATTCAGGTGTTTGTTCATCATGTTGTCAGAAATACAGATGAACATCTTTCTATTCTATGACGGTGGTCTCACAAAAATATTCCCAAATCTGTCATAGGTTAAACCACATCATATGACTAACATTATTTTCATGAAACCATTCAAAGAGGTGTCACAGATGAATGGGCACGTTGCCATTCTATCAGGTTTTTCCTTTAATTTGTCACCTGTCTGTAGGAAGGTTGGTGCTGAAGGCTGTTTAATACTCATTAAATTATATAAATACAAATGATCCATGTAGGTGCATACTTACATATGCACTGATTCTATTTAAATAACTCAAACCGGCTAATTAATTGTCACTTTGTCCCATTTATATTTTATCTTCTGAGAACTCACTTGAAACATTTCTCTGATCTACTAAATAAAAACACTTGCGTTTTATTTTCAGTAATTAGCAGTGACATACAAAAGTGTGTCACACATTGTTTATGATCTCTCTCTCTCTCTCTCTCTCTCTCTCTCTCTCTCTCGCTTTTCGTCTGTGCAGATGATGGTGGCCACACACAAAACCCATCCATATCTGCTAAGTTTTTTGTAGTGATGACAAACTATTTCTTTTTAAGATGTGACTCAGAAATAATTAAAAAAAAAAAAACCACACAAACGGGGGGGGGGGGGGGGCAACATACAAATATATAATCTATTCTGAGATCCTTTGTGCTTTTTCTTTTTACACATGTGCAGACCAGCTTGATATGTAACTTTTATCTTTTATTAAAACATTATAGTATTGATATAAAATATCTATGTTATTGAACCATTTGCCTTATTTTACTTTATGCCAAACTGTGTCTGTTTCACATTTTTTTGTTTTACTAAATCTGATCATATTTGATTAACTCCAAAAATGTCTCGTGCTCATGATCACACCTTGCACATGAATTCTTCTTGTGCTGTTTTGCTGGTGTGAATAAATCATAATCTAGCATGACTATTTCTCCAATGCTGCTAAAAAATACTACTACTACTACTCCTAATAATAATAATAATAATAATACTGTAGACTCTAATAAATCACTGATATATATTATTCATGTCTGTGCTTCTATCTTACTAGTGTAATTTAATTGTTGCATTATATTTTGAAGGACAACTAAATCGCAATTGAAAAAAATGTGCATTTGAAAAACTGACTTAAATGTACAGTCATCCTTTAAATACTTATCTCTTAACATAACTATTGCACACTCTGTTATGGCTGGTGTCTCCGTTAACTTATAATCTTTTTATGCACCATTAAAGCTAGTAGGTATAACAATACAGTTGCCTTGTTCCTGAACCAAGCCTGTCTGAGTCTACTGGAGTCGGTGTAATCCTGGATAGCCTTCCCAGCTCTTGGGTGTGATGGTGACTGTCTCCTCTGATAACTTTGAACTGGTTCCCCTGCAGCGCTGGCAGTCTACAGGCCTCGTTCTCTCCCCCCTATAGCCAGATGAACGGCCTTGCTGCTTTATTAATCCCCTTCTCCTCACCACGCGCAGAGATGAATTTTAATCAGCTTTCTTAACCTCTTTTTTTTTTTTATATGCTGCAGGATTTCTTTACCAACGCACAGACATGTGATGTGCACTCGCGCACAAAAAGACACACACACACACACACACACACACACACTGGGGGCGGCTCCTCTATCACCTTCTTCTTCGCCTTTCACAATTGGTTTCAGCTGAAGAAGTCCTTCAGGCCTGCCAGTGTGTGTTTGTTTGGTGTGTGTGTGTGTGTGTATGTGTGTGATGTTTTACTTAGAACGGAGCAAAATAGACACACAGTGCAGCTCTCACTCACTCTAATGAAATCATCCCAGGCTACATTAATCCCTCCTGAAGGCCACTGTCAAAATAACAAGCAGCTGGGATTCTTTAAAGAGAGCTATCTGTCTTGGACAGGTGAGAGATGTGTGTATGTTTGTGCATGTGTTTGTGTGAACATACCTATGTGTTTAAGTGTACACACACATCTATACTGACAAAAGAGCTCTCTTCAAAACTGTGTATTTACAGCTGAGGAGCTGATTGGTTGTGGTGTTGTCTTTTTTTTTTCCCTACAGTGTGTGGGTGGGTGTGATTCAGTCCCGTACCTCCTCTTTCTTGTTTTGGGCAGATCCCCTTGGCCGGCGTCAACCTCCTCTCTTCATCATTTTCTCCTCCTGGAGTTACCTGAATGCCAACCTCAACTGGCACAGGCCCTCTCCCCAGCTCCAGAGACCTGGCATGGGGAGAGATAGGAATACCAGGGGCTCCACCGGTGTCCCCAGGCTTGGAGAAGGACCCTGGCCCACCTCTGGATCCTCTGCACAAACGTCGCTTGTGCTCAATGAAAACCAAGATTTCACCCAGGGGGAAGTTGGTCTGGCACTGGCCACAGGTCAGCAGATCATGTTCCCCGGGTCCCACCCTCCGAGGGCTGGGGGTAGATGGCTCCAGAGATGGAGATCCTGCCCCTGGATCATGGTTGGGCTCTGCTGCAGGAAGCGAAAAAGAACGTAAAAGATAGCAGTTAGTTGTGTTTTCTTATAACAGGTGGTCCGTATAAACAAGGAGAAGACAATGACAGACAACATATACAAAGAAGGATAAGTGAAAAAAACAACGTTTTAGGTATTCCTGGTAACATTACCTAATAAAAGCCATCTGACACCCCCACACAAGCTGATCATTACATTAACAGCACATGACATAAAACAATGTTGCTGTAAAGCCGCTTCACCTAGACAAACACCTGCACAGCGTATCTGTGAGAGATGTGTGTGGGTGAGACCAAACACATACACTGTGTGTGTGTGTGTGTGTGTGTGTGTGTGTGTGTGTGTGTGTGTGTGTGTGTGTGTGTGTGTGTGTGTGTGTGTGTGTGTGTGTGTGTGTGTGTGGCCAGGAAGCTATTCATCTCACAGTGCAGTCTGGGTTTCCGGTGAGGGCCTTGGTTGCACTGAGCTGTCATAGTTAGATGGCTGCTTCACCACGTGGGAGCTCCAGCTTGTACAGAACAAAGTGTAGCATGGTGGAGGCCACATCCACCAGCATGTGTGTGTTTGTGTGTGTGTGTTCATGTTTATGTGTATCAGAGAAGAACAGAGAGAAAAGAAAAATGAGACAGAGGGAAAAACTGTAAGATGCCTGTGCGTACTTGTGTTGTGTCATGTGTGTGTGTGTATGTGTGTGTGTGTGTGTGTGTAGGGAAGAGCACACAGGTGAGTTCCAACACCGTATTCTCCATAGACAGAAAATCTATAAAACCAAACCTGGGGTCCTGTTAAGAGAGTAAATCTCATTCTTCACAGATCTGACACGGTCATTAATAACCATTACACATTCTTCCCTCCCTCCTCCCCTATGGCGTAGAATGAGTCCCACAGCTTAACATAATTCCCTCATGGACAACCTCCATTTTTTTAACCCTACCCTCATGTACCGGTATGAAAATGTGTCCTGCTCTAAAAGCCCTGAGGAAACCTGAGGCTCCAGAGACTTTAGGGCCGTTTTGAAGGAGTGAGTACCCAGGGAGAGGGGCTGGTACCTGGGAGAGGGGCTGAGCAGTGTCTGTCTGTGCTCTTCTACTTTTCGCGCTCACATCCCCCACCCCATGTTTGTCTCTGTCTCTCTGCAAATATGACACTAATAACTGCAAAGATTAGACAAAGAGTTTATGTGCTCCTCCATGTTTGTACCTGTGTGCAGCTATCTTAAACTCTCTATCACATGCCTGAGGTAAAACTCCACTTATCTATCTCCCATCTCAAACTGTCAAGTACGGGTAGCTTCTCTAAACTCACAGTCATAACTGTTATACTAAAGCACTGTTACACCTCACTGTTGCATACATTTGACTTTTTTAGTTTTATTCTGGTTTTTTTTTTGTTTGCAATTATGTATTACCCCCACCCTTACCTAACAATGCACCCAGACACCCTCCTACACACACACACACACACACACACACATGTTCCAGTCCACTCACTTCGCCCTGGAGTGATGATCCGATGCCAAATATCTTTTCTCTAAATGGCGATGGGTTCCTGGACGCCTGCCAAATAATTTCCATCTCATAATCTTTGGCGGCAAAGAAGGAACACAAACACATATTTACCTACAGTTCACAGCTTGTGACCATAATTCACATAAAGCAATGTTCCACAGTGTACACACAAGCCATGCAACTGTGCATGTGCATATGTGTAATGCATGCAAGTAGGACTTCTGCAGGAGATCTATCTACTAACAATATGGTGTGATCTCATTTCTGACTTTGAAAATAAGACAGATGGCACGACGATATGAAAGGATCTTTATGTGTCGTCAGATGAAAAGCGTTGACTGACACCTGGGCAATTGAAGCTACTTTTCTCACTGTGAGAGACAAATAATGTAAGGCCTGTTTGTTAACCTATGGTTGAGTAACATGGCCTGTGGGGAAAGTGCAGTAAATTAGCAGGCGTTGCCACTGTCACTATGCCACTGCAATGGAAGTCGGACATCTTCTAAAAGCCGCACCTCTCTGTGAAACCCGCTCACTCATCTATCTTGAGGCTCACCTGTGTGAGAAAAATATGTGTGTGCAAGAATGAACTGAGCGTGGAATGTTGCAAATGAAAAAAAAAAAATCAACCATGGACACAAACATCCTGAAATGGAAACATACACACGAAGGAAAAACACACTAATGTAGCGTATCATGGTGATAGACAGTGTCTAATTCCTCTGTATAAACTCCTATGTGAGAGGTACATGCTTGATAGGTAAGGGAGCATAGCAGACGCACTGTCAAACATGCCATCGTTGAGAAGGCGTGATGATAGCAATGAAACCCAGCTGTCTAACATGATACCACACATAGTTTATTTCTCCCTCTTGGTCTCTTTCACACATACGTACACAGTGCTGTATTCACCCAATGACAGTACTGCTACTCTGCCTTATCAAGTGTGAGTTAAGTCAGGCAGCCTTAGAGCACCCCCTATCAGTTTGATGAGGAGAGAGTCAGTCAGTCACTCCACTGCTGCCGCACACTGCCACTGCACAATATATACCAGATGGGAGACACAGCTGAAGACAATGGGCCTCTTTCACCAATATTTCCACTAGTGCAAAAGGTTGAAAAATATTCCTATACTTTGCCAAAATCAATTTAATGAGAAAAAAAATCCCACTGGTGTCTAAGGGGGTGAATTGCTTCATTTGGGACTGAAATGTTTTTAATTGCAAATATCTGTTTGTGCTGCATTGTAATTTAAACTGTCAAAATCCTCACAACATAGTGTTTATGAATTTTTTTTTTTTCTGAAAATGTGTATTCTTTTTTTTTTAGTGTTTTTCACAACAGTGGCCAAGTAAAAAAGAAGCCAAGCAGGTAAAACATGCCAAGGTTTGAACACTCTAGGCTCCTGTTATGTCCCATGACATTAATTGCCTCTCTAAATCCACCTAATCCCTAATTATTGTCTTCACCCTTATATGCTCTTACAATAAGATGAGTCTTTTTGTTGTTAAATCAAGCTGGAGGTGAAGGTAAGGGCAAAGAAAAATCCACAACACTGTTTCACAAGTGTTGCACGGCTCTCACTTAAACGATTAACGGAGCAAATGTCATTTTTCTTGGCTTGTCTTCTTTTCGTGTAATTGTTCAGGTTTCATAGGATCCTTCTCGGCAGTATTTAAGCAAAAAGATGTGAAATCATTTTGCATCAATGTCCTAACCTGGCACCAGCTGCACACTGTGTTCTACTGGTAAAGACAGAGTAAGGCCAGGGGCACTCGTATGACAACCGACCATACTGTATGGGTTCAGACCTGTCTGCCTTTCTTTGTTTTCTCCCTCCATAAAAACGCATGCATACATATACACACTCGTTCACACTCACACACACACACACACACATGTTTAAACCCCAAAGGGAAAGTCGGGTAAGATTCACGCTGTCATTGAAAATAAATGACACCAGCAACGATGCAGATGGTTGCAATCAAAAATTCAAACAACAAGCGGCCTCGCTTAGCCTATCCCTTTTTCTCGGCTGTGATTGCCAATGAGAGCTGCAACAGTGTGCGTTGTGTAAGGCCAGAGTTGTGTGTTTCATTATCTTATCACCATTTAATCTGTAGCAGTCACATTTCTTATCATAAATCTTAGATTATCAGGCTGAGAGTGAGCAAAATACCACGATGCAGCTGACTGTGACTTGTCGCTAAATTGCTATAAATGACTTGTATGCTCTGAGGCATCATATTTGGAGACATAAATCTAATTTGCTCAACAATTTTAGACAAATCTTTAGAGCAGCACAAAATTGATGAAATATGTTTGATAATATTGAAATACAGAGATAAAATCGGGAACATTAAGTGAACGAAACTAAAATGCCTCGAAGTAAATCACAAATTGCCCACCAATCATCTCCTGTGAGAGTATCATACGGTTACCACAATGTGTGTGAATATTTACTGTGGTGTTGCAGTGCGTATGGTGGGTTTCTCCCCAGCACTTGACAACCATATGGCAGGAATAAAGAAGAAAACACTAACTGTTTCACAAGTAGCATGCCAATTGTCAGAGTAAACAGTTATCATGGGGCGTTTCCATCACTGAATCCAGAAAACAGTTCTGCTACAGTACTAAATATGATGATGATGATGATGATGATGATGAAGATGATGATGATGATGATGATAATGATAGAATACTATATTAGAATAAACAAGTGCTCTCTAAACACATGAGACCTGTGATTCTAATCACCTGTTGTTCTTCAGTAAAGTGTCTGTAAAGCAAATGTTAGATGCCTTTGTCATGGATGTGACAGTTAGTAGATTTATTATGAAGATGAAGAGCCTGAGAAAACTTAGAGAGCATGTTTCGATTTTTCTCTGTAAGACAGTTAAACAAAAGTAAAGATTAAATCTTGAAATCTACAAGGAAATAATAGCATATTACATGTGGTGGTAGGTTATGAACACATATGGTCATGCAGTATCAGTGTAATGCCACGTTTTACACAATGTGCTGAGTCTGTGTACGAGTGTGTTGTGTCTCTTTTCCTTCTTGTATACTTCTGCATTGCATGCATTCATTGCAACTACAGACATTTGTACGTCCCTCTTGATGCCTGGCCTCACAAGTTGATTTCCAGCACATAGTCTTCTACAAAAGCCTGTCCAGAAATATGCTGATATTCAGGTTCTCTTCACTCCCAACTAGAGCATGACCTATAGGCCTATGGCTGCAGGGCACAGGGCTGTGTTCAGTTACACTGAATAACCCCACATCTGTCATGTGGTTGATATATGCTGGCACCCTGCAGAACCTTCAGATTATTACTTGTGTAAGTAGATACCCTGTGACTGTTTTAGACAACTAATACTTAAAAGTTCTGCAGGCACGGGCCAAGGGTAACTTGCTGACAAGGTATGATTAAAAAGTGTTAAAAACAAATGAGTGTCCACTTCTTTATGATCCGTTTCTTGTCTGTCCTCACACAGTAGTGCTACAAATTTGCAGTTGTCTTGTTTCATGTTGACTCAGTCAAATTATAGTTTGGTTTTCCACCAGCGTTTCACAGATCCTCCAGCCTGAGGTGTGATCCGGTCGCCTCCTGACCCACCCAGCTTAGGGAAACAGCCCACAGCAATGTTCAGCCCCTAAACAGTGAGTGATAGGTACATTAAAAGCTTTCCATCTGTCATAGCTGTATTGATATGGCATCATTACTGAGTTGTCCTGTGTGTCTGGTAAACGAAACTTATAGGTACTTTGGCAAATACAAATGCATCTGTGCACACACTTGCATGAAACCACACATTGTTCCTGCAGAGTAATTATACATATAAAGGTATATAACACACAGTTAAAATCACAGAGTAATTGCTTTTACTGTTGTCTGTGCAAAGTCAAGTACTGCCGTTGAACTTGACCTTGTTGGTGACACCTCTGGCAAACAACAATAGCAACAAAAAAAAAATACCTACATGTCCAGCGCCTCCCTACACTTGGACTTGTTCCCCACAGGTTGCTGTCACTCTGCTTGAGGCCACATTTCAACAACCAGGAGACAGCGGTGTATCATGTGAAAAACAGGTAGGACAAGATTCAGGCCCTCCAGATGGCCCAGCTTTTAAGTATCCTGCTGTACTGTACTTGCACTAATAACCACATCAGTACGCATTCATACGTGTATGACCGAAATTAATTTAGAATAAGTTGTTGTTTGACACTTGAGTGTCTTTGCAAAGAGGTCAAGTGGAGTCAAAAAGAAACAAAAAGACAAGAGAAAGAAAAGATCCTATGATGCTCATCTTAACACATCAATCAATGAATCCGTTTGACATTTAGACACACCTTTAGCTTGGTCAAACATGAAAAAAAATAATGAGGTGATCGGTGTCAAATAATTACCAAGTCATTTATATAGGTATCAGCATTTAATAGTGCAGGTGGTGTTGAAAGTCTGCACTCTGTAAAAGGAGATGATACACAGTTGTATATTCAAAAAGAGACTTGAAAGCATTAAGCAAAGTGTCCCCTGGCCAGAGACAGATGAGGCAAATATTTAACAGTTAGTCTGAGACAATAAAACATGGACGAACATGCAGGGGTTTTTTGTTTGTTTTTTGTTTTTTTGCATTTAACACACACTTTCACCTGAGGCAAAACTGTACTTATTTAAAAGTTACAATTTAACTGACGTGGGAACATTTCTGCACATAAACATATAAAACACACACGTGGCTGTGACAGCAAAGGAAAGCACTGTCAGATCAATATTTAAGATTTCTGCAATCTGACTATATTTGACAATAAGGCGAAATGCATACTTTAAAAAAAAAAAAAGAGGGAAATGAAAACACTTCAACAGCAAACATTTAGATTCTTATTTGCGTTAGAAATTGCCCTAATTATTTCAAATGAAAAGTCGACTAGAAGAAAAGTCGGTGAAAGGAGAAGGGGAGACACAAAGTGAATGGGATAAATGATTAGTCTAAATGCTAAATGTGTCGGGTGGGACGGAATGCGCCTAACCCTTTTCAACACAAAACAGATTGGCCAAAGATTACATCATGAACTTCTGCAATGAATTACCCAGATTAGGCCTCTATGAAATTGGATTTAGGCAAAGCAGAGCGCTGGGAGATGAAGGTTAGATTGATATAATTGATTTGAAATTGGATTATGCGACTTTTTAATCATATGCCCCGCAAAAAATTCCTACCCAGATTTAATCTTGCGTAAATTTAATCCAAACAAATTTTCGGTCGTAACGTCTGAAAAGTTACAAACGAGTTGTGACCTTTCGTTAAAAAAATATTATTTTAATAAACCTTCAGTGTATCCTTACGTAGTTTTCCTTCTTTCTGTAAAACTTGAGTTATTTTATGCAGGTTTTATTCATGTTTTGTCTGTTGTCTTTACATGCAGGTTGGCCTGTGAGAGGAAATAATGTTTGTACTGTAATATGAGCAATGTGTGTGACAGTGTGTGTGTGTGTGTGTGTGTGTGTGTGTGTGTGTGTGTGTGTGTGTGTGTGTGTGTGTGTGTGTGTGTGTGTGTGTGTGTGTGTGTGTGTGTGTGTGTGTGTGTGTGTGTGTGTGTGAAAGAGACATTAGTAGTAATAAAAGGGGAAACCAGTGGAATAAATGATTTAAAATAAAATAAAATAAAATAAAACATGAACTTGTCTTGTACAATGCTTCAAAATAAATATTACTGTCTTTAAAAGTCAGAAGTCAAAGATGAAAATAACTCATTTATATAGCCTATATTGTTGTAGTATGTTACCATATGCAGGGAAAATGCATGTCGTGTGAAATGTTTTATTGTATGTACACACACGCTGGATGCACGCGTATGCAATGAAACACACACACGCACGCATATACACACACACACACACGCACACACACTGCCAAAAAAGTCCCAATGCTGTTGTCACTAGATCAGTTCTTGCACTAAAAGTAATATAAAGCATAAAAAAGTGCATTTTAAAATATATTCAAATGTCCTAATATATTAAAAAGTAGAAAATAACATCCCATGCCCATGCACTTGCTCCAAATGAGTGCAAAACTTTCTTTTAAAAAAAAAATCCCATAAACACAGCACGATGTTTCCTTTGCATCAGCACACATTATCACCTGATAAATACATTTTTACATTTCACTTGTATATTTGTTTGTTTTTTTTCCTATGCTCAGCGCATCTTGACTCAAACAGTGAATGAGCAGAATGTGAGTCTGTGCAGAACTGCTCTCAACATCTGAATTAGAAATAAACCTAATAAATCGTCAACATTATCAAACTAACAATACAAGTGTTTCAAGAATTAAACTCACCTTGTATTGTCTCCCTGTGCGTCAATGATAAGTGCTGCGGGTTCACCTGCTTGCGGCGGGACATTGCCCCGGCATTTACTCTGGCATCGCCCGGTGAACGGCACTTGGAGTCGGCTTGAACCGTGGTGTCGGTCCTCTCTGGATCGCAGGTGATCAACTTTTCTCTCTCCTAATCCCTTTCCTATTTACAATCTTCTGTTTGGAACTTTGATGCGAGCCGGTAAGATGAATGAGAGACGGACAGGAGCGCTTTAAAGATGGAAGACCAAACGTGTCCAACAATGTCCAGCAAGCGCGTGACGTCTCCGGAGGAAGCAACACCTGAACTGAGGAAGCCAAAGTGCAGTTTTAGGAAGAAGTATAGGCTTGGAAACTGACGTTGGCGCAGTGGGGGTAAATTACAATGACCTTTAAGAAAGAAAGAAACAAAAAAATAAAAAAAATAAAAATAAAAAATCCTGGACTGCCCACCTCAGACGCGACCGTGGTGACAGATGAAGTATACGGAGCACTCACTCCACCGGTGATGGGCACTAGGCTTTGATTTGGCTCCTTTCCTTTTCTTAATTTTAATGATATGATTATACCATCTGGGGTCAAACGGCTGCTGTTTATTCTAGGATTCCCTAAAGTCCTTCCGTTTCAGCAGTGGTGCGCTAAAATGACCCTTTGGCACCGACTCCTCCTGCGCGTTTTGGCATCAGTGCGCGGAACGGCAACTCTTGGCTCTGGTGGCAGTAGTCTCTGATTGAGAGAGAGAGAGAGAGAGAGAGAGAGAGAGAGAGAGAGAGAGAGAGAGAGAGAGAGAGAGAGAGAGAGAGAGAGAGAGAGAGAGAGAGAGAGAGAGGGCAGGCAAAACACCTCCTCCTCCTTCTCGACCAACAAGCAGAGGTCCAATGTTTCCCAGTTTCCTCCAGTGTCGGGGCTACTTCTGCTTGACTCACACGATGAAAGAGGCTCAATGTGTGTGTGTGTGTGTGTGTGTGTGTGTTAGTGTGTGTGTGTGTAGTCTATATACAGCCGTTGTTTGTGTGTGTGGCTGGGGTTGCCTCCGTGAGAGTGGGGTGGTATCCAAGTTCAAGTGCATCCGTGACGTTTTTTTTGTTGTTGTTGTTGTTTTGTTTTTTGTTTTTTTGTTTTTTTGCGCGTCCACGTTTCTGAGCGACAGCAGGCACGCGGGGCGGGAAGAAGGCGGCGAACAACACCGGGGGCAACTAGCGGGGCTCCTCTGAAAAAAAAAAGTCACTATCACTGATCAGTTGTTTGTTATTTCAAATAGACTACAGTGTCTTCACCCATATATGAGTGTTCAGTAGATTCTAAAGAACATCACTGCCCCTGAGTCCACATCCACGGTCAGAACACGAAATGTCTCGTGTGTTTTCATCTGCCTGGTGTCATTTTTATTTCCTTTTATAGAATGTTGCAACTGTTAGAAAAGGAAGGAAAGTGTGTGTGTGTGTGTGTGTGTGTGTGTGTGTGTGTGTGTGTGTGTGTGTGTGTGTGTGTGTGTGTGTGTGTGTGTGTGTATTCTTATCTTTATGGGGACATTGATACCATTACACAGTCACACCATGGTGACCTCTGACACTATAGGGATCAAAATTCAGGTCCCCACGAGGGTTAAATATAAATGTAGGTCCCCAATAGTAGAATAGAAATGATGTTGCCCTATAAATACATGAAAGTCCCCACAAAGCATGGGGGAAACAGGTGCAAAGAGAAACATGTATTTTTTTTAAGGTTTGAAGATGCATTTCCTTTTTTTATTTTATTTTTTTTATATATATTATTATTATTTATTTATTTGTGATTTTTAAATTATTATTATTTATTGGTTTTATTTAAAATTTTGTATTATTATTTTCATTTTTTATTTTTCTTTTATTAAAAAACCAAGAAGAAGATGTGTTTACCCAATGGCTACTTGATTACAAACTTCTCATAAGACATGTAAACGAGTATGCGTGTGTGTCAGCATCACCTGATCATCATCAGATTCCAGTTATCATAATAATAATTCATGTGAGTTCAAAGGTCAAATACAACAAGAACACTGGTCTGCTTGATATTAGTGTGTCCATACCAAATAAATCACCAATAATGATGCTGGACAATGATCAGTTTCAATAAAATGCAGACTTGTCCACACAGAGGGGACAAACAGCAGACTGCATCTTTGTTGTTGGGTTAATTTAAACATGTTGTGAGGCAACAGTACCCTCTGTTGGTACAATCAGGATACATTATGAATCTGATAGTGCTCATATACCTTTGCATATTGTTTTTTTTTTTTTTTTTAATTAAGCAGTGGCCTTCTTAATTTTCCATTTTATTCATTTCCAAATCCATGGCAGTCCTTGAAGAGCAGATCAGGTTCACTCCAAGGCAATTAATGTCACTAATGGGCAATCATTTCACATATAATTCACTGCATTCATTTAGATCACCATGCACAAAAGTGCTCTGTACCTTCTATAGTTCAGCTGACAACAGAGCTGATTTTTTTTCCCCTCAATTTTTCATCTTATACCGTACAATTCAGGGCTGTAATTTGGTTAAAATACACTGTTAAATTAAAATACACTCTTAATATGACCATTTAAAGTTGACACTCTTTCCTGGCGGATCAGCAGAGAAGTGTGCAGCTATAGCAATACATTTTATAGTCTCCCATTAATAAAACATGGTGGGCAATTTTAAGAGCATTAGAAGTTTGATTGCTTCGGGGCAGGCCTAGGGGACTTTCAGGACACTAATTATTTATATAAATGAAATGTCATCTCAGCTCTGGCTCAAGTAGGCATAACCTCAGCAGACTCCACATGGAAACACTATAGCACAACAGCTATGTTTCACAGATACGCTGAGCATGTTGTCAAGCATATTGCTTTGACTGGAGCCCATAAATTCGGCATGTGATATTACATGGAATGTCTTCTTTTCGCAACGGGCCAAGAGAGTAACAACAGTCATGGACACAGTGGATGCTGAAAGAAAACATTACCCTGAGTTCACACACTCTCTTGCCATCCCTACTGGCTGCAAGCAGCTCCTTGATCCTTACCCATGGGTTTCTCAATAATACATCAATGTCTCCATTATAGCTTGTATCTGCTGGCTCCGGGCAAAGGCAGTTTAAGCTGGGTTGCACAGAGCCAACATACCACAAATACCCTGCTTGTGGACACAGGAAAGGTTTTAAGTCCAAAATGTTGCCTCTGAGGAGACATGCATTTTGTGTGGGTGAGTGCCACGGTTGAATGGGAGATACCTGAACACACCGCAGGGCATTTACCTGCCCGGGAAATGAGGAAATGCTGAAATGAAAGTTTTGTAAAAGTAACAAGAGACATAACATACTGTTCCAAAATGACCCAGGATTCAGGACTGTTATAAGCACTCATATGTTGAAACATTTAAAACAAGCTAAAACCCATAGTTTGAGTGGGGAACTTCTTAGAGTACATCAGAGGATACAAGTGGATGTAATCTAAAGGACTCGGATTCTAGGTTATAACCCTTGTCACGTGTCGTCCTTCTATCTTACATTTTTCATGTCTCACCCATGTGTGTATAAAAATGATATTACAGTAATGTCTTCAAACAGACATGAAAAGCGACAGAAAAATATCACATAATGCTTCTTTTGTTTGTTGAGAACAAAATAGACCTTTCTTTTGTTGAGGTTAAGTCTACAAACACTGGTCAAATGATTCAATTTAAGCTTGATGTGAAAGGAAGGAGTGACATAAACAATGAAAGGTCCACTCTAGAATAGCTCATGGTAACATGAATATTGCTGTGGGATTTGCTTATAGTTGGTGCTTCATTATGCAATGTTTAATATTAATAAAGAAAGTACATGTATATATAATTCATAAGCTGATTTACTGTGCTTGGTGTGTATATGTGTGTGCGTGTGTGTATGATTTGAGTGACAGATTGAGATGCTCCCTTGCTACAGGCAATACAACTAGACAAGGCTCTTACTTTTCTACAGGACACATCCTGACAATTTCTCTCACAGTTAAGAGGATTTGTCCGAGCACGGGTGAATATATAATGCATGCAGATTCCAAATTTTAATTTGGATGAAGTAAATGATTCAATGCTGGCTTTTCTCTGAAGTGAAGCTGAAAGGGGAATGATGAGGGCAAGATGTTACTTGTAATCTACTTTTTTTCTGTATTAATATTTAAACCTACAGAAGAAGTGAAAATAACCATCAGTTAAATAGATAACCAAATATTTCTGTTAAAGTTTTCCATTTGAATTTTGAGTTACCATAAGTTAATTTAGTTTTCTTACTACTTCACACCACCTATGGCTCTTAAGATTTTTTAAGGTTTTCTTAAAAAAACTAAACAAATTAAAAAAAACTTAAGTGTTATTAATCTACAAAGATGACAAAGGAAAATTTATATTACACAAAAGACTCAAGTTCTGCCCTAATGTCATTCTCATATGCTACTATTATTGTTCATTGTAATGCAGAATTTAAACAAAATATTTCCAATTATTTTGTGGCTTCGAATCAGACATGTGTAATATCTAACTGATCTTAAAATATTTATTACATTTATATTAATCATAGGGAGATAATTATTTTTGGCTGATTTTGAATATGAATTAAGTGACTTTTTCCATGTAAATATCTCTTTACAAATACATTTTTCAGAAATGTCCTGGGTTTTTAATGCATAATGCCATGTGTTGTGTTAACTGATCCATTATGACAGGATACTAGAAACCAGAGGCTCCATGGGTCAAATAACTAATATTGTTATTATTTGTCTCCCTCTCGTGGACAGTATTGGTCATAACATAATATCACGGGCATTAAAGAAGAGATAATTCTAAACGTGTTTACGTTCGTATGGCTTTTCCCACCAGGACCTGCAGGATTCAGTGCACTCATCAGATTAATTTAGTTGATAAAAGCCATGATTAAAATCTTAAATCCGCACACGTGTGTGTGTGTGTGTGGGACGTAGTGCGTAATGACGTCACCCACAAAAGCTGACGCATTCCATAATGGCGGTGCCCTTGTTACAATGGGAACTGTTGTTGATCACTTCTTAGCAAAGTTACTGTGAAGAATTACTGATTTCCCATACCGCTGTTTATACTTCGCGATATTTTCCGACGGCTACATGTTAAAGGTAAGATAAACGCTTTGTTGTAAACAGACTGAAAACAAACGAGGCAAATATGGAATAGTTTCGATAGGGTTCGGAGCTCCTAGCCTTGTAGCTATTGAAAGACCCCGGGTGAAGAAGTTTACTCGCCAGGGGTAGCTCGCAGAGGCGGTTTGCGAAGAGGATCAGCTCCCGAACTGATAACTTCATTGCTAACCTTAATCAATTTTAAAGTTCTTAAATATTAACCGATTGTATGAGCAAAGCCACTGCCTCGCATTTTCCGGCCTACCTTTATGTTGACACGATGTCGCCAACTGTAACTTCAGGTCGCTAATGCTAATGAGCAGCTAAGAGTTTCGTTACACAAATTCACAGAACTCTGTTACAGTTCATGACATTTACATAAATGTTGTATTATCACATATATGTTACGTCTATATGTTTGTAGATGTAACAGTCGCATTTTATTTATCACATTAAACTATGTCCTGTTAGTGTCTTGAGGAGGTTTCCAGGTTTGACTTGGATCTGCCACTAACCTCTGCGTAAATAAAGAGGCTTGTGTTTAATTAAGTCACTGCTTATATTAGACGACTGAACTGCATGGCTGTCCCTTCTCCATGACAATTTGGACTATGAAGCGATAGATGTTATGTTGTATGTGTGGAAGCGGTATTATAATACATAGAACTTTCAGCAAATTGTGTCAGGATGTCCACACGATTTTTTTTTAACAAATGGAGTAAAATTTCTCAGTGGTTTTCAACACCATCAGCTTAAGAACAAAGCCACTGCTTTACCATGGGTAATGAAATTTAACTGGTTGTCTGTGCATTGTCTTTTAGCAACCCAGTGCAGCGGGTCCATCCACTGTAGCCTCTCCTCAGCCAATGAAGGAATCCAAAGAGAACTTATCAATGACTGGCCAAGTTATTTTGGACCATATCAAGCCATGTTGGTACTGGGACAAGAAGGATTTAGCACACACCCCGTCTCAGTCAGAAGGTCTGGATCCTGGTACAGAGGCGCGGTATCGGAGAGAAGGAGCCCGGTTCATATTTGATGTGGGGACCCGACTTGGCCTGTATCCTTTCATTGAGTGTCAATAATTTTAAATTGTCACAAACAATTTTACGACTGTTTGTAAAAGTCTTAGTAGTTTACAGGGAGGTTAAACTTTGCAAAGTCCAATGATGGTCATAGAAATATGGTAGTGATCAAACATGTTGCTTTTGTCAAGGAATTACTTGAAGATTAAAGAGGAAATTCCATCATTCCTTGACTAAATCATATCAGACACTATGATACCCTAGCAACTGGAATCATATATTTTCATCGATTCTACATGTTTCACTCCTTCAAGCAGTTCCCCCGATATGTAAGTGTAGTTTACTGTTATCCTTGTGGTTTTTGTCCCTTAGGGTGGGCAAATTGTGTAGACTTAATGATGTGCTTCATACTTGAACAGGTGACCGGGGCTTGCTGCCTTTTCCTGGCAGGAAAAGTGGAGGAAACTCCCAAGAAATGTAAAGACATTATCAAAACAGCCCGTAGTTTATTGAATGATGTCCAGTTTGCCCAGTTTGGTGATGACCCAAAGGTACAAATAATTTATTTTTCATTATGTCTACCTGAAGAACTTTTAGCCTAAATGTCATATTAATAAATGTGATTAATAAATAAATGTAATTAATAAATAATAAATGTGATTTGACACTTATAAGGATATGCAGTACATTTAATAAATGTTTTCACATGGGAACTTGAGTGTCTGAATAAACACCACTGTGTCTAGACCTGCTTTTTTTTTGTTTCAACAGGAAGAAGTGATGGTGTTGGAGAGAATCCTACTCCAGACTATTAAATTTGACCTACAGGTGGAGCACCCATACATGTTCTTGCTACGTTATGTCAAACAACTCAAAGGTAATATTAGATCAAATATGACATCAAAACCACACCATCTCTACATATGTATTTGTAAAGTATATCATTAAGATGCTGCTATTATTCTAGGTGATAAGAGTAAAGTGTGCAAAGTGTTACAAATGGCATGGACCTTTGTCAACGACAGGTAAGCATGTAAACACAACATCAATAGAATCAGATTGTATTATATTGGGAATGTGGTAGGGCCAACTGAACTGACTTCAATGGTGTTTATTTTTTGTCTCCCAGCCTGTGCACCATGCTGTCACTGCAGTGGGAGCCAGAGATTATTGCTGTGGCTGTTATGTACCTGGCTGGTCGCCTCTGTAAGTTTGACATCCAGGAGTGGACGGCCAAGCAGTCATCCCGCCGCTGGTGGGAGCAATTTGTTCAGGACGTCCCAGTTGAGCTGCTTGAAGGTACTCATCATCAGTATTGGGAAAGTTACTGTGGATATGAGTATATAAGTAACTGTTACTTCTTTAAAGTAAAGTTTATACTTTACTCAGTACAATCATTTAAGTATGTTCAGATTATATTATTTTGAACAGGTTTCACATTGCTGCTATAACAGGTGGGATAACAGGAGTTATTTTCTTTGTATTTGAAAGCAGTTGATCACAATACTCTTTGCATCTTTGGCTGAGAAAAAAATGAATATCATTCATTTCAGCTGTTGGAAACCGAAGCAAACAAAAAATTTTAATATTTAAATATCTATATAATCCATACTTTCTGCCAGGAAAAGGTTGTTTAATCAGACAAGATCTTCTGTCTATGAAAATATTTCATTGTTGAAAATGAAGTAATTTTGACAGTTTGAGAAACAAAGCCTAAACAGAACGTCTGAATATAAACCAGGGTTCCCATGGGGTCTAAAAAGTCTAAAATTCAGAAACTTAAATTTTAGGCCTTAAAATGCCTTCAAAACACTCGTATTTTAATCCCAGGTCTAAAATTGAATTTATTCGTGTCTTAAATTTGTTTACGTCCATTATGAGAGAAATGTCTTCAGCCATTGTGTTTTATTGACTGCATTACTTCAATGTCATTTGTTACTTGAACACATTTTTATACTTTTATCTTTTTAGTGTATTTGACACTTCTTGTCTCGTTCTGCTGTACATTTGAATTCTTCCTTGGGGGATCAATCAATTATAGCTTAAAATGTTATATTCTGTCAGTTAGAAACATAACTTTAGTTGTCTAGCAGTATCATGCTCAATTTCTGCTGATATTTGTAAACTGTCCCATCTGGGAAGATTAATCCTAGTAATAAGTCTGTCAGTAGATGAACTGTAATACATTTACTATTTTGGAAAATGCAATCGCTTACTGTTGTACACGGCTTTAGCATAACATGTCTTTTATTTTAATTTATTTACTGTCCTATAGACATTTGCCATCAGATCCTCGACCTGTATTCTCAAGGGAACAAGCCCATCCCTCAGCAGATACAGGAAAAAGAACGACCCTCTGCTCCTCTGATCCCTGCTCCTCCAGCACCACAGGGTCCACCCCCGCCCACCAACCCTCCTCCCCCACCACCAAAGAAGACTTCTCCACAGGGTGGCAGTCCTGCACGTCAGCTCAAACGCACCCACGTAAGCATTTCTGTCAACCACACACTTGATCATTTAAACCCACAGCAAAAGTATAGTTTTCAAAACTCAGTTTGTTTCTGCAATGATAAAAAAAAAAATCTGCTGAAGCCTGTATATTTGTGAAGTTGGTAATTTAGCATTAGTGTTATTGCTTGAGCCCCACAATGTACAATGGATCCTCGCTGACTGTGGAGGATGTATTCCCCTAACAAGTGCCGAAACATTTTCTTATTGTCTCAATTTTTTTTGTTGCAGACATCCCCAAAAGATGAACCAAAGGCTCCAGGTAAGAGTTTGAGAAATTGTTCTACTTGTATTATCTGAAATACAAGAAAACTAGACTAGTTAAATGTATATTGTAATGTTCATTTTCCACCATATGGTACTGGCTCAGCCTCACCCGAGTTGTCCATTTTCCACTGCACATATACCTCTTACTCACCACTATAGTGACACCACACGAAACTACTATAACACACAAACCATGACATATGGAAGGGGTATTGTTGATCAGGCTACTGCATGTAAATTATAATAGGTTTGTTATTAACAGGTAATTTTTTTTCCTGAGACAATGATTATTTCTGACCAGTCATTAGCCTGCAAGTACCAGCTATCTACTAATTGTGTGCACTGGGGAAGGTGAGGAGTTGAGCTGGTACAGTTATGGAAAAGTATCGCAGGTCTTTGTACCAATGATGTCTTCAGACCTTGTATTTATAACTCAACAATTATTTGTTTAATTTGCAGAACAAGTTGGATCAAAAATCCCTCGTCTGGAGAGCCCCATGCCTCCTCTGCCTATTTCACAGCCTCCTCCAGGTTCGTTTAATGTCCTTTGTCTCCTGTCCATTTCATAATGAAGTTAAGATGCTTCAAGGCTGGGTACATTCAGGGTATGCTGGTGTCTTTTTAACACCAATATATCCGTTTTTGTCTGCCAACTAATTGGCTCATAATGAACAGCCAACGCCTCCTGCCCTGAACGACCGCTTCGAAAGTCTTTAGTCCGCTCGGTCAGCTTACATAACCAGCATCTTGTCTGGACATTATGTTTCCAAACACATGCATACTTCTAACCCCTCCAGACCAATCTGATTAGTATGTGAGCCTTTTAATGAGACCTCCTATGTGACTAAAGCCTCACAAGTGCTGGTCTGGCTCTGCACTCACTGTCTGGGAATGGAGAGGTTACTTGAGCTCATGGAAGAATGAGCCTCCAATGATTTACTGGCAGGATGAGAGCATATTTTTAATAACTTGATTTTTCTCTCTGCCGTTTCTCACTAGACCGCAAAGCCCCAGCTCCTCCTACAGAAGCAGAACCGGGAAGCGAGGCGGCGCCCCCTCCACCTCACGCGCCACCTCCCCATCAACCCCCTCCTCTCCCCCATCGCCCGCCACCACCTCCCCCCTCCAACTACATCATGTCCACCACCAGCTCTTACATGTCTGGGGAGGGCTACCAGAACCTGCAGTCTATGATGAAGACAGAGGGTCCCACCTATGCCCCTATGCCCCCCAGCTATGCCCCTCCCATGCCACCGTACCACGTCTACCCTCCACCCGCAGCCCCGCCCCCAGGCCCCCCACCGCCACCTTCAAACTACCCACCACCCAACTTACCCCCGACCTATCCACCACCAGGATACAACAGCTACCCACCGCCTCCCCCTCCTCGCATGCCACCGAGCCACGTACCCCCTCCTGGGATAGGCCTCCCACCTACTGGTTACCCTCCTCCGCCCCCTGTGCCACCGGGACAGTCACAGGTGCCGCTGCCCCCTCCACCTGGCATGCCCATGAACCGTGGTGGGTGGATGAGATGAGACAAGTCAAGTGGAAAGAGATGAAGAATGACGTGAGAGTGGTAACAGTCTATGAACTGAGACGATGCAGATCCACAACTGGGGACTGAAAACAACCAGGAACTTGTCTTGTTGCAGTACGAACTACAGAGAGCAGAGCTCACTCACATATTTGTAAACAGGTGCCGGGCTTTTGATGAAGGCTTCTAGACCTGTTTTTATGAGAACTTTAACCGCTGCCAACACCCTATATTGATTTTTTTTGTGACAAAAATGGCTCAAAGGTTTAGATTTAAATGTGGTTGTTTGTATTGGCATCTGTGTTGCACCGAGAGGCAGTCGTTTGACGGTCTGGTTCACAGGATGGACTCTGTTAAAGTAATTTTGCCTTTGGGCATTTATTTCAGTCAACAGTCTTCTGTCTTCTCTTGTCTGTGTGCTACTCTCCTCACTACACATAAGAACAATCTCTGAGCTACAGAAACCTGCACGTGTTAAGAAAAGTATACATCTTTATGTTGATTTCTGCTCCAATGGTTTAGTCATTTTCTTAAGCACAGCTCTGTTCCATCAAAACAACCTGGACATTATTTTGCAAAGGCACCACCTGTGAGCAGCTCCAGTCAGGTGTCATATTTTAAAGAAATACAAAGTCACAAATGTAGAGTTTTTACCCCAATTCCAAAATTAACAGTTTCAGACTCGTTTCCAGCACTTGCTCAACACCAACCAAGGGTGGAGATGGGGTCTGGCTATGCAAAGTTAAGCTAACCCATTGCAGTAGTAGAGGAGCAGAAAAGACAAAGAACTGGAAAGTGTGGAAAATCCCATCCAAAACCTGGAAATGGAAATCCATATTCTGGGGTTGTTACATGTTTGGTATTAAACAGACCAACAGAAGTTACATGTAATGCATCAGTGTTGCACATGTATACGCAAATTTTTCTTTTCCAGTTTTGGGCTTTAATTACACTGTCTATTAGTTTTGTGAAATGCAAAAGCATTACATTTAATTTCTCACCACGTTTGATCATTTAGTGAATACGGGGAGATGCGATGTACCACTTTTAATATCGAAGATTAAGTGTCCCCATCAATTTTTCTTTTACCGTTTTTGTTTATTTGACCTCATCTCCCTTAAACATTTTCCCCACAGAATGTGATATAATCATGAGATGAGTTCTAAAATGACCGCTCTACAGGTAAGACACACATGCTGTGTTATTCAGTCATGTTTGTGGATTAATGTCTTATTTCATTTTATTGAAAACACAGGTTGTGCTACAAACAGCTTCCTCTGTCATTTGACATTTAATGGAACGTAATGTCAGTTTTTACTTTATTCCTGTTTGTTTTAGGGGTTAATCTACTCTGCAGATGGTATTATACGAACTAAAGAACACAAACCCTGGAACCAAACCAACTATGTCTGACACTGGACAGTTCACAAGAGTTATGTACATATGATCTTTTCCTTTAGATTTTTTTTTTTTGTTGAATTTCTATCCATATGTGCCTTAGACAGGCTCCTCTTTTCTGTATCCTACACACAGCTTCAGTTTTGTGTCAAAGTGGTGCCCTAGGACAATAAAGACCTGCTTTTTTTCCTACTTTGAACTATCAGAAAGTGTTCTCAGGACTCAATAAATGTATTTACTCCCACCATTTGACCAACAGAGGGCAGCCTAACTCATCTGATAAGAATAGGCCTGAAGAGGTCTGGGTCCTCAAATTAAAAGACAACACAAGACATCATTAACCAAGTTTTGTTTATTTTTTCCCAATGTTTTTCTAAAAGTGGCCTATTTAATATTTTCTTTTTACCTGCCAATATTCATCTTATAAGTGAAAAGTAGTTACAGTCATGCTAGTTACTACAGGAATTGACATTTACGCTGTAGATTCTAGGATTCTGTACTGTGATTTAACACATAGGCAGAAAAAAGAAAGAAATCCTACAGATAATAAAAACAGTTGGGTTCCAAATCAAAACACCATGCAGACAAAAAAAGTGGCACGTCTCAAATCATATGCCATTTATAAAGTATTCAAAATTGTTATCATGGCTTCAAATCAGTTCCTAGAAAAAAGGACACTTTAATAAATCATACTTGGATTTATTATTTTGACTCGTTATTTGAGAGAGCAGAGGTGCATGGTGGGCATCCTCAGAAATGTTCTAATTTGGAACAAATAAAATTTAGAAATGGGAGAGCCAGAGATGTCAGTCACCAAACTGATCAATCAGATAACTGTACAAGACAGAGTGAATCTGAGTAACGTGATTGTTTAGTAACTGATGGCGCTCCCATCTCTATCTGACACCTGGCAATAAATACTTTGACAAACAGTATTTTATTCATTCTGACATCAAGAAATACTCGTGTTAAATGTTTTCAGGAGACATCTAGGGGAAGACTTATCTGACATTCTACTAAAAAAAAAAAAAAAAAACTAAAAAAAAAAAAGGTTTAAAACATGCACTGCGTAAACACACCTGCTGAATTTGTGACAATGGAAAAAAGACTGAGCTTTATTTAGTTGGATATAAAACAGAAATAATTTGTAAGGTTTAGTATTTAGTCTTAATGTTTTAAATCACTGTGGAAAATACCAGACCTTCTATACGGATTCAGCAAATGTCTTCAGCAGTTTTCAGCTGTGTTGCAACCAGGGTTCCTTAGAGGATTGACAGGCAGATACTACAGCTGCAAGAGAACCATTCAGTCTTCTTCCACACACACACACACACACACACACACACACACACACACTCACACACACAGTCACAAGATGGGCAAAGGTAAAGCTGTAGCCCTCCCAACCTGAGAAAATGATTGTCAAGCATGCACACAGCATACAATTAGAGTTAATTTCACAATTTAACCAAAGAAAGTCATCTATTAGTTAAGTCATTGGGATTATTTGATTCAAGATGGCCTTGATACTTTTTCAGAGGTTACAGAAAGACAGAATAATAGCAATTCATCTGGTGAAAGAATAAAAAAAAAAAAATACATAGTAGAAGTAACTGAAGAAGTTTATTACCAAAAAAAAACAAAACAAACCCTGCTTTTTTCGGTCTGGTTGTGTGTGTGTGTGTGTGTGTGTGTGTGTGTGTGTGTGCTTTTCCAAACTAAAGAATTGATCACATGGCCATGCTAGAATATAAAACCCATCAGAAAAATCAACAATAACAATGAAGTAGTGCTATGGTTTTATACATAATATACACAAGTTAACAGCGATCTCTAGACTTTATTATCCATAGACTTGTTTTATGAGCAAAAGGTGCTAGGTCACAGTGGGTTTCACTTAACACTTTAGATTGCTAATGCTAAGTTATACTCTTTGAGCACTAGACGGCGATACATGTGACAGGAGCTAAGGTCTCTATAGGACATATTATAACAAGATATCAGAAGATTTTGCCACAATGATGCCTCACATCCCAGCAACATATGAAGAGGTTTCTGTTCTGCCCCTGCGGTTTGATCAGTTCTGTGCTTGAAACCATTCCGTATCACTAGCTCGATACAGCACAGCTATTGCTCTAAAAGGACGACGAGTGGGGTGTGTTTATGCTGGTTATTGGAGCCTAGACTAGACTATCCGGCAGATTAATTACAAAGAGAGAGATCATCGCGTAGCATCCAAATCAACAAAGAAAAAAGTGGTGAACTGGTGAAACTAGCTGCCTGTTGTTAACGCTTCACAAGCTCTGAGATAAAAATATGTTGTACACGGAAAGTTGTACATCGGCGTATAACAGACTAAAAAGTCCATTTTTGTAGCTTATCCAGTCTTAGGATAGTGTTTGCTGAAGGAATGCTGGGTGCTGTAGGCAGTAAGGAGCGTGGTATGATGGGTGGTGTAGGCGCAGGTAGTAAGAGGTGGTTTCAGGTGTGTACTGTACTGTACTGATCTCTCTCTCTCTCTCTCTCTCTCTCTCTCTCTCTCTCTCTCTCTCTCTCTCAGCGGTTGCCATGCTACAGCGGGCCTTTGAACTGGTTCCCAGAGAGGTGCTGCCTGACAGACAGCTTTGATCCTGCTGCATCACCCAGCTTTCTCCACACCACCTGCAAGCAGAAGCAGAGAGGAGTAAGAAGGGAAGAGGGTGGCGTGCAGGAAAAGACAGGTAGACACACAGACAGACTGAAAGAGGAAGGAAAGTCAGAAAAGACACTTTCTACTTCAAGAGTGAAAACTTCAAATCTTGACTTTAAGCAGACTGCACACACACTTTACAGTACAGCTATCTTTGTACCTCTGTCCTCTGTCTCTGGCACTGAGATCTCGCAGTGACTGAGAGGGGCCCCTGGGGGACTCCAAACATATTACAGAGGTACTATTGTAGTGCTCCCCAGATTCCTGGCCCTGTCACATACCTCTGCAGGGCCCAGATAGACCAGCTTTCGTCCTGGCTCTAATCAGTAAACCTTTTATCCTAGACCGGGCCTTTCAGCACCAACACAGAAGGATGGAGGGAGGTGAGCGAGGAGGGCAGGGGAGATGGAGGAAGAATGGAGGGGTGAGGCTGAGGCATGGGGGAGTGCTCTTTTCCCTGCTGCACTGGTTTAATTGCTCTGACTACTCAACTATGAGTGTCTTTTCAGAGCTTCCAGTTGAGAGCTAGGATGAGGAAGAGGGGGGAGGATGGAGAGAGGGGCCGCTGTGTCCAGCACCGCACTGTATGTGTCAATCCAAACCAAATGAGTCTAAATGAAGGTTCCTCATTAGTGGAAGCACTTAACAATGACCCCATTTGAACTCAAAAGGGAAGGAACAAACCACTATGGACATAATGTCCTTGTTTGTTTCTTACAGCATTAACGACTTTTTTTTTTTTTTTCTCAAGTCGACTTATCCGTCAATAAAGTCGAAGTCGAGTCGACAAGTCGTGATGATGTCATTACATTGTCAGCAGAGTAACAACACGGACACACGTCTGTCCAGCAATAAGCAACTTGTATTAAAGTTCACTGCAACATAATGTCCACTTATAAGACACAAGCATTAGCATTTTAACCCCAACAAAACAAAGGCAACACCTTGAGTTTTATTTTAAATTTAACTGCACAACATCAGTAGGGTGAACATATCCACGTTTTGTCTGGACCGACGGCTCTAAAACTGGACTGTCCAGACGTCTGTCACATGTCCTCACTTATTTATATTAAGTGCAAAAAGTTTAAGTCAGCGGCCGCTAAGATGCACACCACACTGTCCACATGATGTTTGGGGAAAAAAAGAGGGCGTTGTCTGCACTGCTGCTCATATCACTCAGGTTAACTAGCGGATACCTCTTAAGATGGCCGTGCTGTTTTGTTTTTTTTCCCCATCTAAGGTGAAGTATTTCCACTCATGCTATGTGTGTCTGTCACTCTCTTTTGTTTTGTCAGACCCACCACCTCCTCATTTTACCTGCAGCAGCTATGTCTCCTCTGGTTTAGGTTTGACTGGTCTGCGTTTACGCACCAAGAGGAAGGGAGGGAGAGAAAGAATAACATGCGACTTGTCGACTCCTCCAAATTTAGGTCGACATTTCTGTTAATGCCCTAGTGTACAGTATTACACCTCCAGAACAGACTATTGAATACATTAACTAACCTGCATTTAACCAGTAGAACAGCATGATAAAGTCATGAGAAAATGAAACTTTACAGTTGTGAAAAGGACATTTTACATTATGTTGACAATACCTTCCAATAGTGTCACAATGAAAACAATACTGGTAGTTTTAATAGTATAACTAGGATTACAGGAAGACAAACTCTTGAACAGTAGTAAGAAACTGGTCAGGGACAGGGTGTAGGTTCTGCACTTACGTTGCACATCTCTCTCACAATGGCCTTCTCTTTCTCACTTAGATCATCCTCATAGTCCTCAGGAACCTGCTTGTCCAAGTTCTCATGGACTTCCAGCACCTGGGGACAAATGTGACAATGATGTCTTTATGGAACAATAAATAAACACATTATAATATCCTAACAGGACACAAAAGAAAGGTGTAGTGTTCAGGATTTGTTTTTGTTTGACTTATGTAGTTTTGAACATGTCCATACACACACAGAACTGCAATATGGGTCTTGATTAAAAGATAATAAAGATAATAGTAAATGGCAAAATTGGAGGTAATGTCTATAAGTACAAACCATCATCATGGCGACTTTTTTAACGGTAATTTACTAATTAATGCTACAGTATAAAGTACTGGTCACATCCCATTATAAAGCAGCTTTCATTGAAATATATATATATATATATAAAAAAATAGCTTTGTGCTGGGTTACTGTGTTGTAAAGTGTCATCCAAATACTAAAAAACAAGTACAAGTATCTGGTGTTTTATCAGCTGCTCACTTCAGTTCCTTCCCGACAGAAAACTGAATGAAACAGGATGGAACTTAAAAAATTTTTTTTTAAAAATTAAAAAAAATGTATATTCCATATCAGGGAACACATTGTACAGAAAGTATATAATATATGCTTAGTTGTTTTTCTGAGCTTTAATGCAGAAATGTTATTACAATAAAAAAAATCAATAGTCACTTGTGCTTTGTTGGCATTAAATCAAGAGAAATCCAAGCAATTTCTTGCAGGTGATAAATCATCCATCATACAGAATTCTATGTTGTAAACACGCCCTCCATTGGTCATTAGTACCTTCATGGCGTGCACCACAGCCTCAGGTTTCTGGGCACAGGATAGGTAGCCTGTGGCAGGAGAGGACTCACTTGTTGGGAGACGGCCCGTACCCTGGAGAGAGAAACAGTGTGACGTTCCTTACACAGCAGACAGTATTCAGTACACGTAAAGACGTTTGGAAGTCTGAGACCTGTGGCGAAGGTCATAAGGTAGGTGTGAGCCGTAACATCTGTAGGACCTGACAACTCATACGATGTCACATCCAATGAATATTATCCCAAAAGAGTTTTGAAACATCACACAGAACACTGAAAGAAGAACCACATCCCCCTTAACAGTAGGTGTTTGGATCAAATCTAACCAGAGGATTTTTTTTTTTTTTTTTTTTTGCTGTACTCAAAATGTCACCCCCTTCATCTTGACTCAAATCACCTCGCCCTCCCTGGGTGTGTGTGCTTTTCTTTCTTTTTTTTTTTTGTGTATTCACCATGTGTTCAATTCTCTGCCAGGTCTGCTACCTACATAGTGAGATTTAACTTGGTGTGATGGGAGCAGCGAGCCAGGAAGAGAAACAGGGGCTGCTTGACTCATCCCACCCCCCGGTTAGTTCCAGACAGTGGCTCTCTGTTAGAGGGACACACAGATCTCTGGGACACACAATGGTGCCATTCACTGTAACCTGGCATCAGGACCCTGCATTAGACACAGCTCCATGGCTCTGTTAGCCCAGATTCAATTCTTCGCTCACTTTGTGATACGTTTGTCAGCTCCCTCTGCACCCGCTGGCACAGTTTGGGTGCCAGAATGAGCCCACATAACCCAATACTACAGAGATAAAATAATAATCCCGCTGCAGCCAAGAAGGACATTCAGGCCAACAGTCTATTCATATCACATCAACTGTGTGAAAAATTGATTTTCTTCTAGTCTTGAAGGTTATGGTCTGAAAACTGCTCTTCTGACAACCACTGCTCCTACTAAATATAGGAGTAAAAACATATCACATCAGAGATATGACAAAATAAATGAGTATTTTGTCTTTTTAATGCTGTTCAACAAAGTTAAACAAACTCCTAATAGATCATAGTAAGTGAAGCCGACTGCTACAGAACACTATTCATGAGGTTTGATATCAGCATATGTGCATAAATGAAAAGGTTAATGTGAGTATTTGTTTATGTATTGCACAACAATCAGCAGCGGTAAACATTTGAGAGCCACTGAGTTTTACAAATAATGTCTTAGGTTCTTCCTTAAAATTACTTTGCAGAAAAAAAAAAAAAACTTTTCCAAAAAAACATTGACATAAATATACTATTACTACTATAACTCATATTAATTTTTCAAGAATTAGTATTGTATGATCTATAGTCTAAAACTGGCAAAAATAAATACTATAAAGAACAAATATATACACATTAGTTTATTAACTGTTTTAATTAACTTGGGTAAAAATTAATACATTTTACAATTCAATATATTACTGGCTTTAGGATAATTACTATAGACAGTGCTCAGTATAGTTGGATTCAATTTACAGACCTATTTTAATTTATGCTGCCATGAAATAAGATTTTTTACAAATGCAAAAAGGCAGTAAAATAATGATTGTACCTGAACCAAATTCTATATATGTACAAACTGTTTATTTCACTGAAGTATCAACAATGAGAAAATGTCAAGTTTCCCCAAAATTAATTGAAATGTATCTTCAGGAAATGTTGAATTTAATGGGTTAAAACTTGCTCATTATTCTTTAAGACACATCAATATAAGACACCCATCCATTAGTATTCTTTGCATATAAATTCTATAAATATTCAACCCTTTTTTTTAAAGAGATAATTCTTTTGTTAACAGCAACAAATTTCAAGATTCAAGGTGAGCCGTCTGGAGGGCAAGTACAGAAAAAAAAAAAACTATCTTTATATGCTCTATTCTCTGACTTAAAACTAAAATGTGAAAACAGTTGGCAAGTATCAGGATCTGTTTTTGTACCCTTGAGCAATGTAAAGAAAAGGATTTGAACAGCACAGATGCAGGAGGCTGTGGGTGACATTTCCTGTTCATATGGATGTGCAGTCAGGAGGGTTTGCCTGCATAAACACCACTCATTTGGGCCTCGTACAATGAGAGGAAAAGTAAACACTGTCAAAATCCATGGGTTATAGTTTGAGTATGTAGAATCAGAGGTGACTGAGCATTTGTATGAAACCCAATGAATGGCCGCTTTCTTTCCGTATCCATCTTTTTCTTTTCGTCCTCTTCCCTCCGTCTCGATCTGACAATCTCATGCTCACACTCACTGACCTGAAACCAGAGCGGAATGAACGACAAACGGCTAAATATAAAGGATGAGCTGATGTATCAGGAAGGGTACGCACAACCAGACTTCAGTTCACCGACGTTCTGATGCTGCGTTCCATAACCACACATCTCTGACTTCTGATTCAATCTTTCTCTCTCTCCACATCATCATCCGACCAGGGCTTTATCTCACATGTGCATGAACTCAGGCCACGTTAGAGAACAGCCTATCGATCACCACGCAGCAGCATGAGTGTGTGTCATGATGGGGTGATCACTACATCACAGCAGTGGGAGGAAAAGAACATGGAGTTATTGCCCACTGCATGTAACTGATCAGACAGAACCACAGGTCCAGCTTGCAAATCACTTCTTAAAATATACGTATATATATATATATTTTTAATAAATTACCCTTTATGTGATGTCTCTTGTTAATATCTGAATATTTAATTTTACTCATTGATATCATCTTATTCCATCCTCATGCTATATCTCTAATTTTTGCCCTCTCTACTTCAACACATTTTAATTTATTCAGTGTCATGTTTCTCTAGTTTGCTGTTCTTATCTCTTTTACTTTGTTGTTTCTCCATGTTCTACTATATTTGCTTGCATCTTATTTTATTTTAGTTTTAGCTCAATTATGTCCTCCTGTTTGACCCTCTGTTGATATTTTGACTCCTGGGCATTCCTGCTATTGTGCCCTTCTGCTTCATCTGCCAAAGCACTTTGTAAACTCCATTTTCAAAGGCTATATAAATAAAAGTTATTATTATTATCATCATCACAAAACTATTTTAGCACCTGACATTAATCAGAAGTAGGACTTAATGTAGATAATATAAAACTTATAACAACAGTGAATCATTCATCATATTTTCGGTCACGTTGCCAGCGTTAGATTAAACAATAAAACTTAAATGATTTAATATAAATCTTTAAAGTTGATGCATTATTGATTTTATTATCTTTTATTGATGCCAGACTTGGAATTTACATTTGTTTCCAGCCTTTACTGCTTAGCCACAGCAAGTGGCTGTTAGCTATAGCTTTATATGGGGAGTCTCCGCCCCTTCCAGGAGACTCATGGGGTCTGAGATCGGAAAATAAATGAATGGTATTCAATGGGAATTAAAATGCTAAAATCATATCTGGTTTGTCATGTGCCCAGAATCACACACATGTTGTAGCTCATAATAAATGATAATTATTGATGTGCGTTTCAACTGCTTCTGTTAACCAACGGCTGATTCATTTGCAAGTAAATCCCAATAATAAGTTGGACTACACACATGGCGCGCATGGGACGTCACCACAGACTCCACACCACAGCTGAGTAGAGTGTGATCATGTCACATACTGGATGTGATGCATTGTAGTCTCTTACTAAGCCCACGTAAAATGTAATGTCACGTTAGCTTCCCATCAAAAACAGGTGGTCTGCCTATGCCACATCAAATATTTCTAACCAACATCAATAAAGCAGCAGATTTCAACACAAATTTCACAAAGCATGTCTGAACCGGTCATATTTAACCTTTTGGAAGTGGCACGTAAAAACAGGAGTAGTAAATCTCTTTATTTATTTGTTTGTTTGGGGGCTACAAAAGCAAATTGTCAGTCAAATTTCCTCCACTTTCCAAGATGCCTCGGCCGACTGAAAATATTAGTCAGCGTTTTTGCCGGATATGTCTCCTACAGAGCATATGCGGGACATTCTGGATCACTGTGTTCATGCCTGGATCCTGATGCCAGACATATTAGTGACATTGCAAAATGTTCTGAGAGAAGAATGGCAGGCAATTCCTCAACAAGACATCCAGACCCTGGTCCGATGGATTGCGTTGCAGATTTCAGGCTCTGACTGATGCACATGGTGATCATACCAGATACTAACGTTCGCACCATCCAGAACTCTCGCATTTCCTGAGAAAATTGTCAGAAATTTCACCTGTGAACCTCATACCAGTATGTACCATTTACTTAAAGCACATTCAAATAAAGCTAAATTAAAAACCTCCTTCGTTTCTTTTTGTTGTTCTGTATATATTCAGCTACTGATACAACTCACACCTCAGTCAATACCATGACCTTGTTCCATTTGACCCCTTACTGTGGAATTAAACACAGCGAGACAACCATGAAAATAATTTCCAGGTTATCCCCCCTCTAAAGCAAGATGCCTCTGGCAAGGTCAAAGTTCATGGACATCTTTGAATACCATCAGCTGTCAGAGGCAGGTTTGACCTGTGAGCTTAAAAGGTGTGAGTCAGCTCTGAAAGCAGTGAGCCCATGGTTTCACTGTGAGCATGTGATTAAAACCTTATTGATTTTTTTTTTTTTTTACAACAGGGCCTTCTGGATAGTGGCACAGTCTCCCTCTGACCCTCTTAAGCAGTCAGAAAACAATTACCCAGCCTTGCTTCTCCAGACATTGGCAGGGTCAGAGGTGGCAGTGGATTCAAGAGGATTATTAGTTTCATAGTGGGATTCAGCTCAAACAGGCTCCAGGGAAGAGGAAGGCAGATTTATAAGACTCTTCCTCCTCTTTTCTTTTGCTGATGCATCCTATTCTTGTCATGCATTACCTTCCTTTCACTCTATTCCCCTTCTTTCTCCTCCTATCTATGAGAGTTTCACTTCCTGCCATGTTGAAGACAGAGTATAGAAGTATAATTGGAGAGGTAGAAGTCAAGTAAATTAGAGTCGACTTCACTTCCATTCCACTATGGATGCATCGTTGACAGCCTTACCCACAATTAACTGTGTCTGCATGACATGAAACCCAGTGCTTACACGCAAGCACATTTGTGGAAGTAATGACTTTGTGTTTTCCACTACACTGAGCACCATCTGATATCTCGTTGTTGATGTCTAACATGTTGTAATTACGTTGCTTCAGTCACATTGTTGTGTTACAGTTTATGAATCAGGGCAAAAGAAAAGCAGATTCTGTCCAATTTCAATTTGAGCAAGTTTGCTTTGTAAGAAACTTAATAACCAAACTCTTGTTGATATTGAATTCCATGCCTGTAAATTACTTATTATATTTAAAGCCACTTCAGATTTAACCCACAGCAATTAGACTAACTTGTGTTTACTTTTATATGGAATTAATATATGTGAGTTCTATATATGTTTGTGTGCATTCTGACACAAATATAAATATTAGCTCACTGCTATTAATTTTACTTTTAATAAGAACCAGCTAATTCTAACCCAAACCAAATTTAGTGACATGTCACTATTAGCTAGTGAAATTACATTTTATTGGTCCAAAATATTATGTAGTCATTCACATATGACAAAATGTATTCAAAGTGATGTGTTTTTTTGTTTTTTGCTGTAAGTTTCCAACCTTGGATTCACCCGATGTTTACTCTACCAGGTGAGCTACTGGGGCACCCAAGTGTTTTTCTGGTCTTTTTTGCTGATTCACACTCAAAACAATTCAGTTGCAACACTGGTCCGGAAGCCACATATTTATGACACCACCGCCGCAGTGATATTAGACTGTGTTCAAATGACTATGTATGTGGGTATCCCTCTGTGTGTGTGTGTGACTGTCTGTGCATCTGCATATTCGTGTGCATAATGCCAGCCTCTTGGGTACTGACCATGTGCATGGCGTCCTGGCGTTGGGGCAGAGAAGACAGCTGGGACTCCGAGTGGTACAGGGTCATTCCCTTCCTCAGGGCACGAAGGTCACCTGGGTTGCATTGCTGAACAAAAAATATAAAACACAAACATGAAAACCAAAAAGTAGAGATGAGGTTTCAGTGCCCGCTGTGAAATTTAAGACATGTTAATGTAAATACACTAGTGATCTACATCCCTCCCTAAATACCTATTTTATAGTTAACACCTAAGAAATAAAAGAAATATACCTTATAAAGAACCTGTTCTATTTTGCACATATTTTGTCATTTTTGTACTGTGAATGACTTAATTTTATTGCAACATTCTACGTTTGCACATGAAATAATACAAAATCTGCATTAAGTTAAATAAACTTTGCCACATTTGTAATGAACCTGCCAATACACACATACTACTGCTGACGTGTGTTTGTTCAGTAAGGTTCATAACGGCTCCATATCATACCTGCATTATCATCACCACTCTGATGTAATTGCCATGGGGTAGTTCATCTCCAAATCTGACTTTTATGTGCTGTGGCTTTCCACATAAATGGCACGTCAAAGGACTGAGCTGTATCATATTGTACCATCATCATCATCATCATCATCATCAGCCATTACACAAGGACAGTGTACTTAAGATTTGTCCTCATTAGCAGCCAAAGACCACTGGTTCCTAGGGGCAGTAACCAGCCCGGCGTCGCTCTCCGTAGGCAGGAACACGGCGACACCGCTGCTCCTTATGACATTTCTCATGTCACGCACTAGTGTTCCCTCTGCGAGCGGCTCGGCGTGTAAACACACGTGATGCCTGGGAGCGCTCAGGCTATAAATACCCCAATGTGCTGTGGGTGTGCGTCTGCGAGCGGACATTGTGTTTTGTTGTCTGTCTCTGTATTATCTCTGTGACACACAGGTGCATGACTTCGCACACAAAGGCACAATCATTCCCGTCCTTTTGACACACAACATCCCCCCCCCCCCCTCCATCACTTTTCTTCTCTAACCTTTCCATATCCTTCCCTTGGCACTTCTTGATCTATCCTTCAGGTTTTCCATATGCATGCCCTCAGTCCTGTACCTTTGCAAACATCTCTGCCATTTCTCCAGGCACCGTGTTTGTCAGATGCAGATGATGTCCTAAATGTCATGATCAGAGTTAGTGAGAGACGAGACTCGACTGAAGATGTGGTAAAGATAAGAATTTCTGAGAATTTCATCATCTTTAGGAAACTCTCTCTCTCTCTCTCTCTCTCTCTCTCATCTGAACTCGCTTTATCCTCACTAGGGTCGTGGGGTTCATTGGGGGCCTAATCCAGCTACAATGGGTGAAGGCGGGGTACACCCTGTATGAGTCTCCAGTTCATCTCAGGGCTGAACATATATAGACAAACAATCACTCTCACATTCACATCTATGGACAATTTAATTAACCAATTAACATATTAGTGCTTGTGTTTGGATGGTGGGAGGAAACTGGAGTACCCGAAGAAAACCCACGCAGACACGGGAAGAACATGCAAACTCCACACAGAAAGGTCTGGTGTTTGAATCGAACCAGGGTCCTTCTCGCTGTGAGACACGAGTGCTAACCACTGCACCACCGTGCCGCCCTCTTTTAGGAAAATATAAATGCTTAAATCAGCAGCACAAACAAACACCGACCTCTGAACACTGCTCTCCTGAGTTGACCTTGACCATCAAGACTAACAAAACCATTTGTTTACCAGACAGTCTGGAACATTTGAGGCTTCCGTAGTCCTCTGGGCTAAACCTTGGGCCTGACCATCTATCTATCTATCACAATGTTCTTGGTGCTGACGGCGAGAAGCTGTGGACGTCATGCATCATTTCCTGTTTGAGTTATGAGGAGCAGAGGTGATACCACCTTGACAAAAAGGGCAGAGGAAATGCAACGAGGCTCCTTTAGTGCCATAATGTAACGGAAAACAAATCCTGTACCAGACAACATCCTGCACTAGTGGAAGAAACATTCAGATTATTTACTACAGAAAAACATGAAAAATCACACTATGAAAAAACGCACAACTATTAAAAGTCCTGAATTCAAAATGTCACAAATATGTAGCATTAAAATATACTCCATATATAAAGAGGAAAAGTAGTGACTATTCTGTAAAAATGTCAGTGTTTTAGATGTTTTTTGGATTCATATTAAAAATGCATTCATGTGTCCGTTGGATTTTACTGCCGCAGATGTTCAAACTACTATTAAACATATACCGTTACACACAGATTAATCTATAGCAATGCATAACATCATTACATGTCTGCGGCATCACTGTCCTGTGACAACCGTGTGTCTCAAAAAAGTGTAGGTGCATAGTTAATTGGATTGGAAAGTCACTGTGTGTAATAATTTAACTACCAAGGCTGAAATGTAATATCTGTATGGTGAGATTTTTGGATTCAGTGACAGTGAGCAAAGGCATTATTTGTTTGTGGTTTGAGTTGTACAATCTACACAATAAAGGGTCACATCATCATCATCATCATAATAGTTTCCATTGGTAAAAAAAAAATCATTATGAGCTTTGTGATTCAGTGTGTTTTGTAGCTAATCCATTTGAGTTTAACTGCTTAAAAACTTTGACATAATCCTTATTTTTACACAAACAGTAAAAATCAGCACATTCAGAGAGATGTGGTTTTCATAGGGCATAAAGGAGAAGTTATAATCTGAAATAATTCAAGTATCTCCCACAAATGTGGTAGAGTAAAAAGCAAAATATTTACTTCTGAGATCTAGTGCTGTAGGAACATAAGGTAACAAAATGAAAAAAAAAACTCAAGTGTAGGCACATCATATTTGTGTATGTCAGTACAGTACTGGAGTAAAAAATAAATAAATACTGGAGTCAGGCCTTTCCCCAGACGGTAGAATGATAATGATGTTCAGGTGTGCTGAAAGAGGGAAACATCTATAACATGCAGGACAGTGGTACTCTTGGACCAGGGTTGCTGACCCCTGGTGTACTTCCTTGTTCAGAATGTCCAGGGAGAGTCCTGGGAGTTATTTAGTTTTCATTCTGCATTTGCAATTTCTTTAATTTGCAAGCTACAAAAAATTACCCATGCATCACTCATCAAAAATTATGTAGCCAATATGTTCACAGATTAGTCATGTTTCAGCCAAATTGACGCATCAGTCGATAAAATGCATAGCTTTGTGAATGAACTGGCCATGGTTCATTAACTTCCATTGCTGCATCTACTGAACCTGACTGCAGTTAACGTATGAGGAGCCACCTGATTCTGTCATAAAATCGTTAAACTCTCAGAGTCACATTGAGCTTTTACTCATTAATGATGAAGTGGCAGCGAACATGTAGGTAGAACCACAGCGCCTCACACTTGAGCGCATTGATAGAGATAAGTAATTGTTGAAGGGAGGTCAAGGAAAGAACAATCGATGTATGCACATGGTTAACATGTCTGGATGAGTGGGCGGTGTGCATGTGTGAGCACATACACACACACCTGCATTTGTCACCGTTTTAAACCTGTGCATGTGTTAATATCTACCCCTGGTCAATGTTGTCAGACAAATCCTTCCCTACCCTTTAGTACAGCACAATCCTTCTGAGCTAGTCAACATTCCAGCGATAAGAGTCGATTGTTTCCCTCAAGCCTGATACAAGTTTCATTGGGCCAGTTTCATAATGCAGGAAGTTAAGCAATGCGTCCATTGAGGCAGCTAATCCACTGTAAACTCCACCTGCTCATACTCAGACACAACAAAGACCAGGCTGTTGCACAAGAGCCCAAATAAACAATAAAATGCTCAGATTTGTTGCCATTTTTTTTTTTTTTTTTTTTTTTTACAGAGGAAACCTGTGTTTTGTTAAGTATTGTTCAGGGCTAAACAGCGTACAAAGTACAACATCCAAACTACAAGAGCTGGAAGTTCTGGATACAGATTAACTGTGTTACAACATGGAAGTGTTAAGTGGTTGCCAACTATCAGATTATTTGTGGTGATCTATTGCCAAATCTGATAATGTTTTTTATAGTTTCGTGCCTCCATTATAAAGCTACATTGAATTTTTTTGGAGGGTGTGAATCAAGCTTCTCCCTCCAGTTTTATGACATGTGATTTACCCAACAATTAAAAACAAACAAACAAAAAAAAACACATAATCAGGTTAACCAACAATGAAAATAACCAAAAGCTCTATAATATAGTTTAGCATTGTGGTATACAAATAGAACACTCCACATATGAAATAACATGACACATAGTTTAGGAAAAATCTTGTTTTTTTTAATACATTTTTTCCAAGAAGAATCATGAGTTAAAATGGTGACTAATATGTCTGTCACAATAAATTAGTACATATTTTTTACAGCATTATACTTCTTCCAATTTCATGAAACCCAAAATAAAAAAAAAAAACAACTTCATATGATTACGTTTCAAAGCTTAACTTATGAACCAGACATTCTCACTCACTGATCGTCAGTCATGCATAGTAGATGATTAAATCCACCTGTGTTGCCCATGTATCTTAAATTATTCAGCCCGCCAGATGTCCCGACAGGACAGTACAAGCGTGTGTCATTTATGCACCGGAGCATAGTGAAGCATCTATCCACCTAGGGCCAACTCGGAGCAGACATTGACTGAGCTGTGGGGGGAAAAAAAGGAAGCTCCAAGGACAGAAGAAAGGGATTTCTTGCAAAGAGAGACCTCATACAAGCAAGGCCACCTGTGTTCATTCATCAGCAGTGCATGTTAAGCAGCACGGAAAGGGGATCAGACACAGCAGCAACACCTCGACACAGTAATGCAATCAGCACGACGTCAACTCTGGGTCAAAGAGGTCAGAGGTGAGTCAGAACAGTTTTGTTCGTTTCATTCATCTTAACCCATAAAGATCCAGTGCTATTGTCTTTATATTTAACCTTTACCAAGTGATTCATCAAAATGTATTGTAATATTATCTTATGTTGCATTTTTTTCCAATGAAAATTTGGTATTTTCCTACATTTAATGCACTGATCCTGTACATCAGGGCTGTCCAAACTATTCCACAAAGGGCCAGTGTGGCTCAGTGTGGACTCAATCAACTGATCTCAGTCTTCAGAAAGTGGATTAGTCAAACTGTGTACTGTTGGTTGGTTGGAACAAAAACTTGCAGCCACACAGGTCCTTTGTGGAATAGTTTGCCTGATGTAGATTTTAATGTATTTTAATGCACTTTGGCACTTTAGCACCTTTTAAGTACAATAGCACTTTTTAACCATACAGTAGCACTTTTAAGTATTTATAAACAGGAAATATTTTTAACAGGACATATTTTATCCATGGTGTGTGTGTATTTGCTTTTATCCCTGCTACTATATGTTGTTGTTTTTATATGGTGCTGATGTAGAGGGATGCCAAATGAAATTTCATTGTATCTGCAATGAAAATAAAAGTCTATTCTATGGTTATACAAGTTAAAATTAAAGTTTAGGGTTTGTATATCTGAATCAGAGAACATTGAAGAAAAAAAAAAACAGGAGACTTTTTCCAGCAAATCTGTCATTAACTGAACATAAACCAAGTGTCTCCATCCAGTGTCATTGATCCAACTCCACTGGATTAAGTGGTGAATCAATGTTGTAGAAGATAATTGTGTTTCCATGGTAACTATGGAGCCTTTGAACATACAAATGGATCATATCTGATGACCATAAAAGCATGAAAAACAGCATTTTACACCAATTATTTATATGTATTGAACAGGGATTAAATATTTACACCAGTAGATGACTTGGGTCAATGGTGGATGTTTGGGTCTTTACGAGTTAAAGGTTCTATTTCACTTCAGCTTTAGTTTGTCATATGTGTGCTTCAGTAGTCACACATTTATTTTCTTTATTAGTCTTTCAAACATTATAGTCACAGAAACAATTATTAGACCACATCATGTTCTTCAAGTTGTTGTTAATTTTAATGCCTGGTACAACTAAATGTGCATTTGTTTTTCCGACAAATGTAACGTTAACAAAAATAGCTCATAAGAGTTTAATTTCAGAGCTGATATCTTAATAATAAACAAAATCACTTCATTTCTTCCATCAATAGTTGGCATTGCACTGACAAAAGTGCTTTTATTCATTACATGTTTTCTTTTCTGTCTGTTTTAGCCACATGATACACGAGTCAGTACTATATTTCATAACCACAGTTTTTATTTTTATTCACAATAAACCATTACAATTATAATAATTATTATTTTTACTTACTATAGCCTTAAGCTCATAATTACTTAAAAACTTCCATCGTGATATTACACCTTGAAAAATACCCTTTTCATTTTAACATGAAACAAAATTAGATTACAAATTCAAATGTAAAAATGTTTAAATACATATTTCAGCTCTTTTCATAATGTAAACACAATAAGCCATTGACTAAAATGTGGTCAAACTTAAGTTTTCAGTTTCATATATTCAGTTTTTTGTTTTAGTGCTTTTGTATTTCAACCAAACAAACCACTTTTAAAATATAAAAAAAAGATATGTTGTGCTACTTCTTAACCCTTTGTTGACCAGCTCAACCGTTTGGTAGAGGTAACTTTGAGCCCGGATATCTAATCTAAATTCAAATCCTTTGACACCAAACTTCTTGGGCAGTCAATGATATATTCAGGTCATGCTAGTATACCACCAAGGAAGAAGATCATAACTATGGCAACACCTCTGCTATGATCTTTTCTTTTGGACACAAAATTGCAGGTATTTTACATAAATAATCCTCATGTTTCAGAAATATTTTGGTATTTATGTAATATTTTTTTGAAAACATGCTCAACCAAACGGTAGAGATGATAGCAAAGGGTCATGAAATGCTAATGCTAATTGCTAATGATACAAACACAAAGACTTAATATATCTAATTTGAACCAAGTCACAAATTATGTTGGTGAGATTGGTAAAGGTGTAATGTTTGAGTTATAATACTTTAGTTAAACTTAGGGTCAGTAAAAAAAAAATAAAAATCTGTTTTATGTTATAATAGTCCCTGTGAAGTGAAAAAAAAAAATTCTATTGTGATTTTTTGTGTGTGTGTGTGTGTGTGTGTGATATACCAAAAATAAGTGGGTATAAACTATACCCTACCATGGATGACATGTGGTCCTTAGATACACAAAAGACATTGTATTCAGTTGGTACCACAAAAAAATACAAGAGTGTCAAACCTACTTTAACACACTTCCAGATTATTGTAATTGAGTGCATTACATCGAACAGGTATTGCTATGTGTTCAACCTGTGGATTTAAAATGAAAAAAAAAAAAAAAGCATCAAGCTCAAAGCTGCGAAATTCCCATCACCAAACATGTAAAACATAAAGCAGATGAAAGAGACTCAACTGATTGGTGAAAAGAGAAGAGCATTTCAGAAGCGTGTTCAGACATTTTGAGAAGTTACCTTTCTGGTGTTTATCTGTGATAAGCTATACCGGGTATAAGCCTAGAGGAGAGAAAAACATAAGGGTGTGTGGGTTCATCATTTTCCTGCTGGGAGTTATTATTAACAACAATGGCAGAAAATGTATTTTTCTTGTGATCCATACTGATAAGCCTTTGCAGAAATCCTTTAAAGGGAGGAGTTTTCTGTCTTCTGATGTGAAACGTCACTAATAACACACTGTGAGAACAGGTTCATGTTTCAAATCTCGACAGAAAACCATAGGGAGACAACGTGAAGCTACTAATTGTAGCGCTTAGCAGCTAATTATAAGGATCATTTCAGTTTCATATCAGCGATTCCGGCCTACACACTCTGCGTACATATGAATCTGGTGGGAGATAATTGAGGGAAGAGAAACAACAGACAAAAAAGGACTTCAAATCCCAAAGTATGAAATTCTGAGTCGACTGTCTGCAGCATGACTTGAATTTTAATCATTATTTTTTTAAAAAGGCGAAAAGGCTTTATGATGTATGTATTTTACAACTGGCCAATGATTCAATTAAATGTTATTTGTAGAGTTTGTCTCATAAGGCTTTACAGTGTTGGTTTGATAGTCTATCATAAAAAGAAACGTATAAATGTTCAAATGATTCATTGCGATATTATTGTCAGCATCATGTTATTGCTAAATTATAATATTTTACAGTCACAAATGTATTTTGTGTATATTATTAACTCAAGCTATATTTTATGGCACCTCTGAACTTCTTTGGAACGGGTGGAACTGAGTAAACCAACATCACTTTATTTGTACCTTGGACATTTTTCAGACATTGAAGTATAATTATGGCAGTTTATGGCAACTACACTCAAATTTAATAGAAGTACTTTATTAATTCCACATTTAGGAAATTGCTTTATAATAAAATACCTTTTAAAGACATTTTTAAAGCATTAAATCCAGATTTGTGAATTCAAGATTTAAGACAATAAGACCCCACTGGAACTCTGATGTAGGATATTTAGCTAATAAATCTGACCATGAGTTAATGTCTGTGGTTGCTACTCCATGTGTGTAACCCACACTCCTACATACTGACACGTGACCTCCCACTGAACCAAACCAAAAATTCACAGCCCCCTCCTTTTTTTAACACCCCCACCTCCACTCCGTACTGCCATCATCTAAAAATTTAGAAGTCAGAGGAAGGTCAACTGTGGGAGAAATGCTTTACTCTGTCACTGTCACTTAATGCCTCTTTCCACTCCTTTTTCCTCCTCACCCACGGTTCGCCTCAGGGGCTAACATCACTGCTCACTACTAAAGCTTACCGACTCCCCATGAATTAAACATGGATAAACATATTCTCCAACTAAAAGGCGGGCTGTTGCGAGGGGGTGGCTGCACACAGTGGCATCAGGCAACCACTGTATCTCATCACAGATGCCTATCACATGTTTTGGATGAGTTGCACAAGAGCAGTTCACTGAGGGCAGAACTTTGAACCAGAGCAGCTTTTTTTTTTTAGGTTTTATCTCCACTTCATTTTGTAGCAGCAGACCAGAGTAAATGTTTGTATGTGAGACATGAAGGGAAGGCCACTGGGGTGATGTGCAGTAGCACTAACATGTAGTATTCATGCAGGACGGATACGTGTGTGTGTGTGTGTGTATGTGTGTGTGTATGTGTGTGTGTATTCTTATCTTTATGGGGACATTGATACGTTTACACAGTCACACCATGGGGACCTCCGACACTATGGGAACGAAAATTCACGTCCCGACGAGGGTTAAATATAAGTAAAGGTCCCCACTTGTAAAGTAGAAATGATGTGGCCCTATTAATACATTCATTTGTGTTTTTTCTGGAAGTCCCCATAAAGCATGAGGGAAACAGGTGCAAAGTGAAGCATGTATTTTTCCAAAGGTTTGAAGATATGTTTACATTAAAATAATATATATATATATATATATATATATATATATATATATATATATATATATATATAAAACCTATTTCTTTTATTTTTATTTATTTATTTATTTATTATTTTATGTATTATTTGTTTTATTTATTTCATTTTTAATTCATTCATTTTAATGTATTTTTTTAAATGCAATTAAATTTTGAAATTTTTATGAATATTTTAACAAAAAGTATTTATTTTTATGTAGTTAACAATTATTTAATTTTATTCATTCATTTTTATTTATTATTTCTTTAAAATATTTGTATTTATTTATTTAACAAAAATTACTTGTCGTTCTTTAATTATTTTTTTTATTTTCAAATTTGTATGTATTTATTTTATTTTTAAAAAGATGCATTTACACTCACTACCCAATGTCTACTTGATCCTCATGAGACATAGAAACGAGCATGGGTGTGTGTTTTTATTTTATCATTATTTATTTTTATTTTTTTTTGGGGGGGGGGGGCTCACCTGCGACAAGAGCTTGTTGTTATCGTCCTCCAAAATCCGCACTTTAGTCTCCAGCTGCCTGATGTAGTTGGAGGAGGAATCTGGAGGAGAGACAGAGAAGAAAAGAAGGGAGGTGAGGTGATTAGCATTTCAAAGACGTCAAGCGGAAAACAGGCAGACAAGGCCACTGCAGCGAAAGGACAGAATCGAGATCCAAAAGGTTGTTGTGCACTTTGAGCAAGAACCAAAAAAATAATAAAAAACTCCCTCAGGATAAGCATTCTCCAAATGAAGAAGGAAAACATAAAGTTGTGATGTTTTTTTTGTTTCTTTTTTTTTTTTAAGGGTGTGTTCAGTTATTAAGCCTCATCCCACATATTTAACGTATGAGGACGAGGATCAGGGTCCATGATCAAACAGCAGTCACAGACAAATGTTAAGTAATTTTATCTCAAAACACTATCGTCACTATTAGATCTGTAATAATGCCATCTTTTTCAACAGATTCTTATTATAGGAAAGTTACTTAACTTCCAAATGTATGAAAATAAACTGTCTACGAGTAGAATTATTTGCATTTCAATGTCGTTTTGTATCTTCATTTTACTGAACATTCCAGTTTATTTTGCACCTTACCGTTTCATTATCCAGGTCTGTTTTTATACTTGAAATTTATTTCCCAAAGGCTCTATCCTCAATTTCCCAAGGGCTTTGTATAAGGGATCAATAAAGTTCTATCTAATCTAATCTTTTGCTCTTGTCCTATTTTTTCTGTTTCTTTGACCTTTATGTCATGGTGCTGCTTGCATTTAAATTTCCCAGTTTGTGATCAATAAAGTACACCCATCAATCCATCCATCACCATCAGCTAATGTTAACTGACAAAAATAATTACAGCTTACATTATAACTGATTTTTCTCTTCATTTGAATCCACCAGAACAGCATTATCCTAACAGTAATATACTTTATATATTACATTCATTGGTATTAAAAGTCAGAACAAATAACTGCATTTGTTTTACATTATGGTTATGACAAAAAAAAATCGAAAGCTATTTGATATAAATTACTTCCATAAAAAGCCCATTACAGAAATATACAAACAAATTCCCAACAAGTACTAATAGATGTTAATTGACTTGATGCAAATTCATTCACAGTCACACCTCAAACAGTTTTTTTTTTTTTTTAAATAATTCTGTTGTAATATGACATTTGTTAGTTTTATCCACTGGTTTTTATGCAAAAATATAAAGACAGTTATAGCAACCATGCAAAATAATTGGATCTAGTCCAAATTTTGATAAGCTGATTATGTAAGTAATTGCAACAGGCACATATGAAGACATATGTCCTCATCTATGTCTCCTGTCCACTATGTGACAATTCCTGGGTCAACAATAAGTCTAGTATTATTGCTGACTGAAAAGTGAACTTGCTCTGCAATGCAAACACAATAATGTAAAAGATTTCTGATAAAATGCCTTGTGTTCCAAAATAAAAAGTCGTAGGTTAATGTTAAGAGGTCAAGCAGTAAAAATTCCTGTCCAGAATACCCTCCACTCTGTTTTTCAACAGTACTTGAGAGATCGCCTCTTCTTGTTCAGTTGAGAAAATGCATCACTGCCACATTTTAGCAGTGGCTTTCTGCTCTGTGTATGTGACAAACACAGTAACTGATGCCTAATTACTCCACAGAGATTTCCGCCGACATTGTTGATCCCAATAAAGCGGTGGCATTCTGCGTTAACATGAATCAACTTCTTCGAGTTCAAACCGGGGACAGGGAGCTCTCTGTTGAGTAGAGGTACAACACTGCCTCAGTAGGTGGCACAGAGCCTGTTATCTAAAAAGACATGTTTAATTTACAAAGAGATCAAAGCTAGCAAACTGCACCCAGGCAAGTAGTCAGGAGAACAGAGCAATGCACACACAGCTTCACTTTATTTTGTTTCCTAAATGGAAGTGTGGAGAGACAAGGAATGGGAAACAGTGATGTGGAGATGGCAACAAAGAAAGCCAGGGGATTGAGGGAGATGCAGAACAGAAGTCATCGCTGTAGGGATAGCATACGCACAAAATCACAACTTGCATCAGATTAAGTGGGTTTCATTCTGATCTTCGTGTCACTGACCCGTCTCTGTCTGCAGCCAGGGGGTGCTATTATGCACAAAACCCTCACATCCCCATGAATTTCACAGCAATCAGGTTGTTGTTGTGAAGTTCTTGTTAATAGGAATGCACATATGTTGGGATAAGTTTGCTGAATAATGAAATAACCACATTTTCATGAGAATGGTTGGCATTGTTTTCTTGACTGCAAAACTGATCTCTGACCTCAAAGAAGAAAGGGGTGCACAACTCAGATCTGCAAGGCTATTTAAGGTCAGTCTCAGCATTTTCAGGTGGGGGGTGAGGGGCAGTGCACACAGAACTACTCGGTTGCCTTGTTACATGGGGGCTGGACAGCGAGAAGAAGAGGCTGCAGTGCCCAGAGATGATAATCCTCTCTCCCTGCCTTGTGACCCTCTAATCTGGATTCATCTGCTGGCCTGACCTGCAGCCAGATCTCAAGCCGATTAGGATGAAGGTTCCTCAGCTTCCAGCCATCACCAACAACACACTCAAACAACAAAAAGAGAAGGCGCAAAAACAGGAAAAGTGTGTTGAGAACGCCTAAATTTCCTGCACACATGAAACAAATGTTAACATTACATAACATAAAGGATAATGGCTCTTTATTAGTCATTAAAAATGCATGCACATGGATTATAATCTTTATGTGCTTTGCTCATGGTGGGACTTAGAAGGTGGATTATGTCAGGGTTATTATAGTTTTCATTCATTTTTACTGAGTATTTCAGTTTTAGCTAGTTTAGCTAGCTGCTACATGAACTGAGTGGTTCTGGTTGTTTTATTCAGTGTTAGTTATGTTTCATCTTGAGGAAAACCATTATTTATAGAGGACAAGAAAGATATAATACTAGTATTAAATATATTTGTGGCTCTTTGTGTTTGATTTGACCATTTTCTAGAGCCAGTGGTTGCATTAATCTCAGTCCCATTTAGCTTCCTGTTGTCCAACTGCCCTCACCTTCTAGCTCCAAACACCTAAAATGGCTGCTGGCTTCAAAACAGTAACCCAATGTAATAAATATACCTTCATCCACTTTAGAAATAGATCTACAGTTAAAAATTAGAAGTTACTGTTTTACTCAGTTTTGTTTTGGGCCCTGATCATTTTTCAATGTTAGCTAACAATTTGTTAGCATCTCTAAGCTAAAAACTTAGTTGGACAAAAAACGTTTTATAATTTGAAGAAAATAAACTTAAAAAAAAAAAAACAGACACAGTGTTTCGATTAGGTTGAAATGAGGAATGTTGAGCACCTGCTTAAACTCTACTGAAGTATACATTTCTCTGATGACTAAATACTAATGCACGCATGTGTTTTTTCTTGCACTTTAATCTGTCGTTGCCTCGACCAATGAATTTCCCTGGTGTGGGATCAGTAAAATCTAATCTAATCTCATCCAATCATGGATGTTGCATTGGCTTTCCAAAAAAAAAAAAAAAACCCAAAAAACTCACAGTTCCATCTCATTTTTGTAACTGTTTTTTTTCTTGAATCATTAATTTCAACTTCATTGATGTTGAAAATTAACCCCTTTCTCACATTATATTTCTTTTGACATTTAATGTGCCCTAATTCTTCTAACAACAATAAACATTAGCTCATGCTATCTTAGAAATTAGTTAGCTAAGACCAGTTCCTACTGCACAGATTCCAACACAACCCTCATGTAAGTTCACTGAAATATACCACATTCAGCCTTGAATGAAATTCAAAACAATACAATATCACTGGAGAAACACCATAACAATTTAGAGTAGTTATACATTATAATAGTTATAATATTTTATTTTGGCTTAGTTTTTGTTAATAACCAGGACTGTCAAATTATTAACATTTAAATCAGATTAATCACAGGGATGCTTTAGATTAATTTCCATTAATCATGATTAAATATAAATTTTTATTCGTATTAATTGTGTATGTGCAAACATACTAAAGAAAGAAGGGAATATATATCTGCACTTAACCTGTTCTTCCAAGGTGGGTGATGCCTTAGTGCCGGTGGTAAGCTTCAATTGCTTTGGTGAGAAGAAAATTGTCAGTAGAGTGTTGTTTCTGGGGGGGGGTAATTAAAATTTCCCACAATATACACAGAAATATAATAAGGAACACAAAATGCACTACTAAAATTCACTGAATAAATAAACCAACACAAAAGGGGGATGAAAAACAAATATAAATAAATATAAATAAATATATAATAATAAATCTATTCAAAAACTCTTAAAATACAGGAGGGGATAAAACTAAATGTGATAAAAGATCCCAAACATATGCAAAAATATGTATATGAAATTAACATATTTTAATCAACACCTTCAACAAAACAACTCTTCCAGTTAAAATTTTGAATCAAATTAATCATGATGATGGATTCATTTGCGTTCATTTCAACAGCGCAAAAACGACTTCATGCACAGAGTTTTCAAACACTGCACGATTTCTCTCCCAGCTACAAGTCTCGGATGTTGCACTGAATCTCAGAGCGCATCACATGTCAGACGTTTAAGTGGTCCTGCTCAAATATGCCGTGGGAACTGCCTCAACAGCTGCAACACACTGAACTAACTGTACACATGTTAGAGCTGGAGGGTTCTGCAGGGAGCTTCCAGCAGCAGTCCCACTCTCTTTAACACCTGACTCCAGAGAGCAGTCATGGAGGGAGATGGTTTGGGCAATTAAAAGCTCCTCCTCCCTCCACCACTCCTCCATCGTTTTATCCCTCCACCCCTCTGGCTCACGTCTTCTCTTCTCTGCGTTCCTCTACAGGGCCATCAGAAAAGCTACAGATCATGCAGAGATCGCAGTCCCAGCCAAAATAATTACCCGGCAAAACTCAGCTTGGCATCTATCCTTTTATCCACAACAAGCACCGAGGGAGAGGACATTATTACTTATGCATAACCTCAATATGATCTCAACAGCTGATAAAGTGAGTACAAGAGGCTGTGATGTAGGGAAGTAGAAATGCCCGTCTAAGCAATGAACACACAGGCATAAAGAGGAAACAAAGGGGGAACAGTGAAGGCTTGATATTACAGCACAAAAATAAGCCATTTTTAGTGTTAACCAAATGAAATGAGCTGATGTATCTTAATGATAGAGCATGCACGTCTGTTCATGCATGTGCAAGACAAAAGGCGACGCAGACAGTGGCGAGTCCGTCCCCCTCTCTGCACGTCACTTCGTATCACATCAGTACCACTGTGACCCATTTCCAGCGGCCACTCCCTCACCCACTCTCTCTCTCTCTCTCTTTTATTACATCCATCCACTTTGGCTTCTCTTTTTCAGCTTTTAATCAGTAAAGTGAGGACAGTTTCGAGGGACCCTCTGTCAAATTGGCTCATGAGGAAAAAAAAAAAAAAAAAAAAGACACCAAAGTCATTTTTCAGTGTGTTGCTTCACTTGGACCGGGCTTTATTAAAAAAGGTCCTGATCTCCACTGGCACTTCATTTTCTGCTATGTTTTTATTAATGTAGCCTCTGTCTCCATCTAACCACATTACTGTTCATACTGCAGCATGTAATTCACACCATGTCGTCTGTATTTTTAGTGCCACAAATACAATTCCTTACCCAAAAAAAACTGAGGTAAGAACTTTAAATTCATCTCTATGTGTTTGAGGGCATGTAAGCAAAACCACACACTGTAGTTAAAAACTAGCCAAACTACTATTCACCATTTTCAAAAGGTATCCAATACAGTTTTAGAAAGATGTAATGCATTCTGTCTAGAGTAGCAGTTTCAATATGATACAAATAGTAACAGCCCTTAAAATGTACAATCATATAATAAAAAGGCCATATCGATACAAAGATAGTAAACTTCCAAAGTCCATCGCCAACAATAGTCTTCCAATGCAGAGGCTGAGAAAGTAGGCCACTGTCCACGAAGCTATATTTTTCTCCCATTGCGTATTTATTTAGATCTATTTGTACATTAATATGCATGGCAGTGTAGTTGCATGTTATTTATAGAATAGACTAGACTAGAATAAAATAGACTAGAATAAAATAGATTAGAATAGAATAGAATAGAATAGAATAGAATAGAATAGAATAGAATAGAATAGAATAGAATTGAATAGAATTGAATAGAATCGAATCGAATCGAATAGAATAGAATTTTGTGTTGTTTTTCATGCATGGCTGCCCAGAAGAATCTTACTACTGAGAAAGGAGTAGTGATAAGAGCACCCCATGAAATTCTCTGTAATAGGCAGTGTTCCTAGATTTTTATCGGTCCAATTTACACTTTCATAGATTCTACAGATGTCTCTGTCATATGGATCTCTAATGCCGCCTTCATGTGCCATCAAAAAAGATGATCTTTTCCGCTAGTGAAATTGAAATTACAAGTATGTTATGTTCAAGCGCCTGTGGAAACATTTAAAAAAAAAAATGGCTCACACAATTTATCTTGACCTGCTACTTAGATAAAACACTTTTGGACATGTTAATTCATCTGCAACAGGATTTAGTTTTTGTAGTTTTGCTTGCAAATTGTGTTGGCCATAAATGTATAAAATCATCAGCTAACAGCAGCTGATTATCTATAAAAACATTATTTACCATTAGGAATGAATCACTAGTTGCTCTCCACAATTACGTTGAAAAAGTCAAAGATTTATTTTTATTTTATGGATCAAAATGTTACCACAGTTCTCCAGTGGGAAATATGACATGAGGGAGCATTCATTTGCAATTTATTTACTATATTTACTATAATTCCCATAACATGTTAAGGCAAAATAAGGTAGCTGATGTTATTTGTCCTAAAAACATTTTTTAAAAAAGGGAATTTTCACCCAATATTCAGACCAATATCAGACTTATTACAATATTAATGAAAAAACAAACAGGTTGTAGAGGTTCACTATGAACATAGTATGTGCCATAATACATAAGCACAAAATTAGAAGGATTTATATTGGGATTTTATCTTTTCCCAGTTTTCATCCTCAAAATTCAGTTTTCAAAATTCAGCCATCTTGAAAGTTTTGACATCCAAAATCTAATCAGTTCATGTACCTATCCTAGAACATTAGCACACCAAATTCGGGACAAATCTGTGTATCCGTTTAACAGTTATCACATTAAAACAAAAGACCTTACGCGGCGACGGCACATGCAAAACTATTACATCCCTGACGCTCTATGTTTTGGGGATATAATTAGGCGCGATGCCTTTTGATGAAACCATACTCACTTATTTTACATCATATATGTACCCTCATCCTCCCTGTGCTTTAATAATTAATACCCATTCAATATTTTAGTAGTTCACTATTGTTAGTTAAATGTTCAGGGACAGTGAGCAATTCATTACAGTGCTGCATGCATCAAGTAAAGCCGTCTTTTGCTGATTCTTAAATGCTTAAACTGTCCACCCCATGATTATGTTGTATTTAATTTAACTAAATTAATCTGACATTTTTGGCAGTAGAGATTCAGACCGACAAAATATAAGAATAAATGTCGAAAAAAAGTACATTGAGCAGTTCAGTTTGCTCAGGTAAAGCTCAAAACTATTGTTTCTTTGTTCACCCAGTTATAAAACTAAGTATATTTTAATTACTGTGGGGTTACATAAAACAAAAGGCTGCATATTTCAATTATTTCGGGACAACTTCTCTTCCTGCAGCACTTTTGTTCTCTCTTTAGGGGCAGTGAATTGGGAAGTAAAGGAGGGAAAACATGGAGTTGGGCATGAGGAAGGAGGGGCAGGACTTAAAAAAAAAAAAAAAAAAAAGTAGAAAAGAAAAAGAAAGAAATCAGACCACACGTGTACAAATTTACACTGAGCATTTTGCTTATACTGGCAGGACTGTTACAATTACAGAAAAAAAAACAGCCTCTGTGCTGTTGACTCCAAGGCCTTACATCAAAGTAGCTTTGGAAAAATAGTACGGTTAAAAAGGACCAGGCTTCAGAATCCCCTTATGTTTTCAAGTCAGATCCCATGGCTGTTTAAAAGCCTGCAGTGCACTAAAAATCACTGTGCTTTTATTATTCCTGGCTCGGCTCTGGCTTTCATCTCCTATTCACAGCTGTATTGCAGTGTTGTAGCGCAAAGACATGGATATTCTCTCAGCAGTGTGTGTGTATACATACATATATATGTGTGTGTGTGAGCAGCATGAAATAAGTGCTTATGTGCAGTATTTATATGACAAGGAACGCATGTAGCTGTGTCGAAACTGTGCGTGAGTGTGTATCTGAGGGTGTGTGAGTGGGAGTGAAATAGAACTGGTGTGAGACAGGGGATTTTCAAGCCCATCTGTGATTGTACTGTATGGAAGCCAGTATGTGTGTTCAAGGCGGAAGGTTGGGTCAATTACCTCAAGATGTTGAAGGGAAAAAGAGAGCAGAAACAGTGTAAACAGTCTCTCTGACTCTCCTACTCCCTGCACCCACACCCAACATTGTCTGAATTATGTGAAATTTGACCTCATATGTTATACAAAATCTATCCATCAAACAGTAATGACTCCATGAAGCTAAAAATGCTAACAGATAACACACTGGATCATCTGTAAGAAAGGGAATTGGAGTGTAATAACAACTGTAAAATGTAAAAACATAATATGCTCGATCACTCCAAGACCGTGAAGCAGCACAAGTCTACCAAGGTTTGGATCTGACTGTTCATAACTATCGCTAACGATTTATTTTATCAGTCATTAGCAATCCCTTAGAGGGTTTTAAGAAAAATTCAAAGAAATCCTCGGTCCTGTTTTTGAGATATGACCATTTCAATATTCGACCACGTATGACGTCACTCTGGCGTTATGCAACGTCTCACAACGAGCAAATTTCACATGTTATATCTAATGTTAAATATGAAGCACAAGATATTGTCGGATTTAACTAAATATGTCAATAACCCTGCTTTAAGGTAAAGGTCATACATTTTGCAAATAACCATTCACTTGACGTTATATAATGTCAAAATGTGTACTCGTGAAGTTTCATTTTCATCCTCTCAATGTGCTTACAGGTACACGCCCATGTATTTAAGTAAAGGAGAAAAAAAACCCTCCTAACAACCCGTTTGTCACCATTTGAGTGTTGCCTCCTGAATACAGTCATCTTGAATGCATCGTTTTGTCTCTCACTGTGCCTATAGTTCATCTTTTCACACAAACATTAACCTGTCTCTGATTAATCACTTTTCATGATTTACCCAGAAATGCAAAACTTCATGGGTGTCACATTTATTTAGTCTGTATGATTTGTGATCCGTGGTTATTAGATTTACCCATAGAGTAAAAATGTCAAAGGCTTATCATCTTCATCACCCAGTCCTATCTGATATTATGTAGAACATGTTAAGGCAGCATGAATCATAGCATGCATGACTGAATAGAAATGTGACTATAAGGGAAATATTCACTTTTAGCAGAAATGTAAACAGCTAAATAAAACTGAATATTTGAGTGTATATTTCCTATTTTGTGGATATTTTCTGTACGAATCTATGTGTAGTTCATGTATAAATATGTATGCCAACACTGTGCTTCCTCTGCTCAGTTGGCCAATGCTTGGTCATTGCTGGGGTAAGTTGACCAGAACAACAGAGAACAAGTTAAGTGGGCACCCATGCTGCCTTAATGAGGGGGATGGCAGAACCTGGCAACCCAAGCACATATAAACCACAGGGCCCTGGAAGGGCTTCAAAGGCTTGACTGGCTCATCAGCTGGCGGGGAGCTAACCCCATCTGACAGGACATGGCACCCACTCTGAGGGAGAAGGAGCCTCACCTCACCACGCACCCTGAAGTGTATGTGTGTGTAGATGTGGCTCAGTGTACTCTGGGGGGGTGGGGGGTGGGGGGGGCAAGGCATGTTTTTTCATGTGTGTGTGAATATTACCAAGTGCAGTGTTGCTTTATGCTTGAAAAGAGACAAACTACTCTTGAGTGACTAGTGTGAAAGAGCCAAATGGGTTACACTTCAAAAGGATGACTTGTGCCCATCAGCAACTCTTGAACATTGACCAGGTGGAACTGGCTTTTTATTTTAATCATTTGCCACCTTTTGACGGTCGATTCAAACAGGACCTTAAACACTCACATTTCCCAAATACATGGACTAACAGACCATATGATAAATCCTCTATAAAATATGACACTTGGCGTTTTCAAGTCACAAATATTTAGTAATCTTTGGTGCAACATAGGTGTTTTATAGATCTATGCAGCATTTTGTGGGCTGGCAGCAACAACCAGACAGCTGATTGGCTAAAAGAGGACCATGGACCTTGACCGCAACTGGATACTGAATACACAAACTGTGAGCTCTCAGCGTAAAACTTCACATGGGACAATTTTTGTCCTTCTCATTTTTTTTCTTAACAACAGCTGGCTGTCCTTCTTTGTAATATTCTGAACACATTAAAAAAGACATTAAAATATTGGTATGACAGCATAAGTTTGGAGAATATGAAAGCAATTTAATCTCTAATGAACTAGACACAAGAAACTCTACAGATAAAGGAAGGAAAGAGAAAATAAAAACAACCAGAATATAACCTGAATATCAGGATCAAAACTCTTGATATTCTGTATTTTGAATGTGAAGCTTTTGAGTCTGGATGTGTTGATCACTAATCTATATGACCAGCAGTCAAAATCAATCATTTCATTTAATGGTAAAAGCATAGTATCAGTTTAATAACAATGGATTAAATTCATATAGCACTTTTCTAAGAACGCATATTCATAAAGTACACGCAGTGGACCTATTATTCATTCACTCACTCACACATTCACACTCTGGTGGTGGTAAACTACATATGTAGCCCCTCCGACCACTAGCCAATAGTCATATGCATTCACGAGTGGCATTGAAGGAAAGGATGTTAAGGGTCTTACCAAAGCTAAATAGTCTTCAAATATATAAAAATCTAATCAAAAAAGAAGGGTATACTGCACTCTTCATTCCAAAAAGTATAAAAAGCCTTTATAAAAACATGGCTACTATGAGTAAAAGAAATTAAGTGGGAAGACACAGATTTCGAATATCTTTTAAGACATCCCAAATCCTGTTGGTTTTAAATACTATAACACGAATGTTCATGTAAGTTGTCAATAATTATTGTGATAAATATCAAGTCAATATTTTATTTAAGATAATGACTGATTTGTTTCTTTCCAGGTGAGAGTTTAGAACATAATAGTTAGAATAACTATGGTCAGAAAGCAACAAATATATGTGAATTCGAGAGTCAGAACCTTTAAAACAATAATAACACAAAACCTTATCGGGAATAAACGAAAATGTGTTGTTTTTCGGCTTTTAAATTTTACAATATTGACCTGTTATTTGGATGGTAGGAGAAACGGTGATTGTGAAAATATTGTCAGAAAATGTACGATTATTGGCACAACAGTAATCACTATATATAGTTCTATCATCACAAACAGATATATCGTCCAAACACACTTGTCATTTACAGGCTAAAACTCAATTCACACAAATGATGTCTATGTCTAATACATTATTACGTCAGTCTTGCTGTCCGTATAAAACAGATAGAAGATGATTGATAGTAATTACTTGTTTAATCTAATTATCTACAGTTACCGGAGTATGTTTCATGCAATTAGACACACTGTAGTCATTTGGTCCTACATAGAGGTCAGCTGGGGCGCTTAATGCACAAAGCTTTATTGAATGGAACAAGAAGACCCGTTTAACTCGGTCAACCTATTGATCGGTCTGTCTAAACATCCTTAAGTGGCAGAGAGACACATGCAGGGTTTATTTATAGTCAGTCCAGGAGACGGTAACGTAGACATGTGTCTTGTTGCCATCACATATTCTGTCCGGCGAATCGACGCGTCCCCTCCCCTGTCTCCTCCACTCGTCGTCACCACTCTCACAAGGATGACAGACGTCTTCACACGCCCGCAGCTCAATAAGTGTCCGTGTGCGTGTGTATGCATCTGTAATTATGTACATACGAGTTAATCTGTTGGCTGCGATTTAAAAATGACAAGCTCACGCGTTATTAATCGGGTGTGACAAGAGAAAAACTTGTTTTTGCGAAAACAAAAAGTTGGAAATGCAGTGGAACAGCAGAGCCATAGATGATCAGGCCACTTGTACATCTAGTGTCCTTAATCTTTTGATTAGGCTAGAAGAATAGCAATCTGGCAGCCAGTTGGATTTAATCCCATGAAATCAAAGCTGCGGGCTTATATTTGGTCCGTACCCTTAATTACTGTCCGTGTGTGCGTGTACTGGGTATTCAGTGGGAGACAAAACAGCAAAGATTAGAGACATTTGGACATGCGATGACCATCGTTTCTCTAGGTCTACATCTTATGGACTGGGTTAAACACATGACCAAAATGTGTTTCTAACAGTACAAATATAACCAAAGCTCATACATTGCTATACCAGCTCTGAACTAAGGAGCCAAGAATGAGCAACATGCTGTGGTCATCCTTCCCATATCCCTAGGAAGCATTCAGAGACACTCATGGCCCTTGACACAGAAGGTCAAGGGTCATAACTCTTGACTGATTCAGAGATGAGATGCAACATTCCTCTATATCAGTCAACCAGGTAGGATATTTTATATTCAAAATGGTAAAATTACTCTTCAGATATGCATGTTGTTTCGTCTTCCATAAAACATTTTCATACATAGTTTTTCAGAGTATGATGTTAATGATGCATGGCCTTCTCAAAACATTTGGAAATTGTCAACAAAAAACACAATCTCATATGATAACACACAGATAGGTCGCCTACAAACGCCTGGATGCCATCAACACGATACCACGCAGAGGCCATGAAAGGCTTTGCAGAAGAGGCTTAAGAGGTGGATGGCTTTACCTCGCACAACCCACAACCAACCGCAGTGTGTAAACAAACACCAGAGGGCATTGTGGGTAAAGAACGTCCTCCCGGAGCCCATAGCCCTCTTTAACCTCATTCCTCTCCCCGTTACCACGGTTTCACCACCACAAACCCCATGGCAACCTCATTTGCATAAATCTGCATAGCTCCCTGTTTCTTTCAAGTTTGTCTGACTGACTGCTGAGCTGGCAAAGGTTGTGCTTATGTAAGCAGAGTCTAGCAGCTCTAGATGGTAAATACAGAGGACGTTCCTCTGTAAATATAACCCTGAAACCCCTTTATTAAGTGCCTCTGAAAATCTCATCTGCCATGCGGGTTCTGATGCAATGTGCGAACAAGGATTCCTTCCAGTCCGATGAAAATAACCTTTTCTTTCCAGTGACATCATCTAGTAGCTTGGGACTGTATACAAGAAAAATAACCACCTCTGATTTAATTCTAATGCAAATGAAAGAGACAGAAAGGCAAGGCAAGAATCAACTTGTGGCTGTGTCATTTAAAATCCAAGAGCTCACATTGGTGTTTTGGTTTGTCTTTGACTGTTGTCGGACTATATCTCTAAACAGAAAGTTTCCTGTGGCAACATGTAAAGATTCCCAGAATGTACAATGTCTAAGAGCATCAGTAATGATAACCTTCACCTGTAATTTAAGCCAGAGGTGGAATGTCATTATGTACTTTTACTCAAGTACTGTGCTTAAGTGCACACTTGAGGTAGTGATACTGAACTCCTTTTCAGGTTGTACGTTATTATCCTCTCTTGTTTGGTTAATTCAATCTATAATTTAAATTAAATTGAGATTTAAGAAAAATGCATGGTCGTGAAACTGAAAACAAGGATTTCTTTTCCTGAGCTCATGAAAAGTTGACTTTTTAGCAAAAGAAGGCTCTTGCATAATTCAATGCACTGCTGTAGACTATGTAACAGTATCTAAAAGAAGCTCTAATTAACTTTAATTGAAATGCAACTATATTCAGCAGTGAAACATGCAAAATACACATTAATGCATAAACAATATTAATCCAAACACATAATATACTGACAGGGAGGACATTATTACACATTGAATACATTTACTTCCAGAATTCATGGGCGTTGTGCTGTTAAACATTCACTTCAGTGAGGTTTTAAGTGCAGCATTTTTTTCTTGCAGTGCAGTAGTTTTGGTTGATTGATTGAGTAGATTGTGCTCCTAATGCCTAAGTAAACAATGTGAATACTTCTTCTACTGACGTAAAGTAAGTAAATTCCCTTCAAATGGACTTACTGTTCAAAGCAAGAATGCAAACTTCTTAAATGAAGCAACTTGTCCAGACAAAGTCCTATTCATTTACCACCGTCATCTGGGCTTTACAAACTGTTAACGCAGTACTGATGGATAAAAGGAAACAGAGGGGCTATTAGTGCAGTAATTGCCACATAGAAGAAAGATATTACATAAGAGCTGTCCAGATAGACAGTTATCTCATCCATACACAGCTAAAATTGGACTGATGCTGGATCGCAGCCTTTGACTCGGCCCGACAGCAGCGTTCTGAGATGTGGTGAAACTAAATGGAGGCGACAGCACTTTTAACTCTGCAGTTGTTAGGAAAAGAGGCCATTAGAAAGGAAACAAGCGAATGAGAGTGAGGCGAACAGCAGGGAGACGAGAGATACTGTGTAGAGAGGAAAAAGGGAAACGGTAATAATGAGAGAATTCTATTACATCCCATTATGATTACTTAGCAGTGGCTCAGGTCAGGACTGCACAGTTTCATCCAGGTCTTGAATACAGGACAAACAGGGGCAGCCAGGACTCATTAGCTATGTCACTGCATTAATTATTTTACAGCCTGGCTATGGAATTGAAATCACGTTGCCCTGCTGGCAAAAACTGCTGATGTATCTGGCTCTGGGTCACAGACATGCTCATCTTCTTCAGCAGGACAGAACAGACTGAAACATATCCAAATAGCAACACAGAATGAACACACATCCACAGAAACAGACTATGCATACACCCCCATTTTCCTACCTAACATGTACATACAAAATCTGCTTGTAAGAGGCAGCAGCAGCAGCAAAAAAAACAACATTTTAATCTTAATCTTCATGTGTCTAAACACCCCATAGACAGACACACTCCATTTCCCCTGGCAAAAGCAAGACATCTCGCAGCCTCAGACAGAAAAAGGGCAAAGCCGCACACAAACACCCACCTATGTGTGTGAACGATGCAGTCAAAGGTGTGAAACGTCAGACACAGGAAGAGCCAAGTGAGCATAAATGCCACAGACCTCTTTTAGACGAAAACTTCACGGGTCCTGACAAGCAAACATCAGGCCACACTACCGGTTATTTTTGTCGCTGCAATCCCTGCCGGCAGAAACATGAGGAACGCAGAAAACAAGGCTTTTTTTTTTTTTTTTTTCTATCAGTGATGTTTGATTAAAGCTGCCAAGCATTCCCAAGGAGTTTGATCAAGTTTAATTGTTTTCAATTCAACCAGACACAGTGATATGTTTGTCTTTTTACTTCCTGCGGTTGATCTTTGGATAGACTTCAACCTGTGCCAAGACAACCAGCGAATAACAAATCAACAGAAAATAGGAGCAAATCTTAATCAATAGTGACGTTAATCTTTCAGTGTAATACAAAACAAGTAGAGCCAGAAACAACAAACCCAACCCTCACACATATTACACCCATTAAAAATAAATGGGAAGATTGAAAAAATAATAATAATTTTATCATTGACCTACCTTATAACTTTGATCAAATGTTAATAAATGCTTTAAAATAAAGCTACTTATGATGTACTTTCATCATTTAATTTTTTGAAATTGCTCTTTTATTCAAGTAATGACAAGGGCTGGGTGATATAGGAGGAAAAAATTACATATGTTTTATAACAGACAATATCAATATATGTATCACAATATAATGTACATCAAACCACCATTTTTGTCAAGCTTAAAATTTTCCATTACTCATAAGTTAGTTGTAAAGACATGTTATTTTTTATGTAAATATCAAGAACGCTGTACAACTGTACTGTACAACATATTTTAGCAAAAAGTAATGAAAATAAATATTTCACATATAAAATTATCATTGTCAGTGGTAAAATAAAGTCCAAACTATATTCTGGTGTTCAACAGCTCATTGTCTATCCGCCCCTCAACACTGATTATAAATGCAGCCAAATTTTTTGGAACAGTGATAGATGATTGAACAGACGACAGCCTTCAAAAGCCAATTTTCTCATATTTGGCTTTTCTGGGAAACAGTCTTTTGTGTATGTAGTGTTGCTGTTACACTCTAGAATGGTTCATATTTTGGAAAGATGAGTGTGTGACAAGTGGAGGTGCATTAATGAGGGAGCTGTATCTATCTATATATATATATATATATATAAGCATTATTAAAATGATGTGATCTTTATCCCAGGACCAGGATGTAAGGCTAATGAGAGGTTAAATTGCTGTAAAAACATACATGCATGCACATAGTAGTTTTACATTTAATTCTATGTAAACAGATTTAGTCATATTCAATGTTAAAACATTTTTTTTATTGTACTTAAAAGAGCCTTCTCTTCTAAAACTGATCCTATATTTCTTACAATCTGATTATAGTTTCCATCTATTGTATGTCTAGGTAAAAAAAAATAGCAATGTCGACCCACCCACGCAGTAAGTATCAACAGTGTGATCCCTACAAAGTATATATTCAACAAAACAAGCTGCGACTCAGCCTAACACAGCTGCCTTAGCCTGACTGATGATTAATCACAGCAGTAAACATTTAATTGTAACCGATTATGAGCTTCATCAAGCAGCACTGTTAAAAACACGTCCCTGTTTCAGCCCTTAAAGCGATACGATGCCTGCTGCTGCTCATGTTGAACAAGTTTTTAAATTAGGGCTTTCCATTTGGTGTGATGAAGTGGATTATGCCACGTTTTATTGTCGACTTCAGTGCATAGGGAGGCTTTTAAATCTCATGGAACAGCGCGCTGTGGTATATCATGAGGGTCCCAATTCCACAACTACTGTAGCAGAGCAACACTCCATCCTTTTAATAGGACTAAAGCCTGCATCTGACTTTATAGCCATTAGGTTTATTAGTGTAGCCTGTACAAAAACACACACATAGACGTACATGTATACAGAAGGGAGAGTCATAGGATTTACAGGCAGTGCTTTATAGCCAGATGGTAAACCTGCAAACCAGTCTGATGAAAACTACAGCAGGACTCTAACTTACACACACACACACACACACACACACACACACACACTCATAAACCCTAATGGAAGTCATCAATCTGTAATTTTATTATGTTAGACCTCTTTGACACCCCATCGTCCAGTTGTCAAATCACACTCTTCTCTCTTTATGATGCATGGCTATCATTTACAAAGCAGGGCGGTTGCAACAGAAGCAGTTTGGTTAGATTGACTGTGGCTCATGACTCTGCTGCTCCGTCAGAGGAAGTTTCTGAGTCTGTAGCAGCCCTTTAAGGTGTTTTTTTTTTTTTTTCTCCTCTGTAATGAAATGCAAAACAGCAGCGGAAATGGTACTCTATCAACTCTAAACTGAAACTTGTTGAGTAGGAAAAAAAACATAAACCACTGGATTGTAATAGTAGCTGTAATAAAAACAAACAAGGTAAGATTTTGATAACAGCAATTGTGATTAATTTCTCAAACGGGTCGTGACTCAACTGTAAAAAGATCACTTGGCTTTCAGAAAATATTGTGATAGAAGACTAATTATTGCAGTTGTGAGTCAACCAAAAATACTGGTCTTGTTGTAGCTTTTAAAAGCTGCATAAACTGGTTTACTTATGAAAAAAAAAAAAACACACTAATTAACATCTTTACATGCAGCAGTTCACATAATAACAGTGTCATTTAAAGTACATTTAACCAGATATAAGATCAATATTTTTCAACCTTGAGGGTGAGACTTCATGTGGGGTTGACTTTTTTTCAATTAATAATAATTTTTGATTTAATATACAGTACAAATAAAATCCAGGATGTAATACCTGAGACTACATGAATTACTATACTTCAACCTGCCTGGACACATCTGAGGTCAGAAAATCAGAATTAACAGAGAATGGGAAGATTTCTTTGCCTGCCTGACCCCACTAAGTCATCTCCAAGAGAAAATGTCTGTTTTGAACGTCAATGTGACGTTAAAACGGGGTCCACAACCCCCCAAAAAAGGCTTGGAAACCACTGGTTTAGACCATGTTGTAGCCACATGTGAAATAAAGAAACTACAAGATATTGTCCGTCTGCTTCACTGCAGATGATAAAAACTATTGAATGAATAACCCTGGCCTGCAATGTGTTTTCTGCCTAACCACAAACACATGCAGAAAGAGGGTTGAAGACTTTCAAGACCATTACAAATGCAGTTTAATAAGTGTTTAATGTTCCATAGTGTGTTAGTGATGCTCCAGATACAGATGCAGGACATTTTTGGCTGATAGCAGGAGGCGTTTTAAAACAGCTTCATGTTCTTCATGTCTTACTTTGGATTTAAATGCCTTTAAAACCAAAGTTCCTAATTTGATTATTTTCTTGGACAAGATGTTTTTAAATCAACTTTAAACACTAAATCCAATCAGTTTGAGCACCTGTGAAAATAGGCTTGACATTCAGATGATAGAATTTTAAATTCCTAAAAGTTTTCCAACAGATAAAATCATCATTTGTGACCAGTGCTTTGGGAACCCTGTGCAACCACAGTCAAAAGACGCCGTGGCTGAGTCGTCAGCAAAGCAGCAGTGACTTTATCGTGGACAGTTGGGTCAGACGCCGCGTGGCCTCCATTGTCTGCAGAGGAGCCAGCTGTCCTGTGGGAGCTGCTGTGTCAGCTCACATTAGCAGTGAGTGGCACAGATCAGACTGAGCCAGTGGTGACCAGGTGGTCCCTGTGACTCAGTAGACCACAGCAACAGACCTCCAGCCAAAGCAAAGCTCAGTCTTCAACATGCCTCTGTCATTGGAATAGGCATTTTACAGGACAGTTTCACTTGAAGGTTGAAAAAGTGAGTAATTAAATAATCTGAAAATGATATTTGAGCTGATATTGACTAAGTTTAGACCATAGTTGAGACAATTAATCAATAAAAAATAATAGTTATTTCTGTATAACTAGAAGTGCACTTTTATATTTATATATCCTTTTACTTTTAGTGGTTGTTTTAGCTGCTTCTAAAATAAAGGACAAGATATTTTCAGACATGTCTTCACATTTTTCTAACATTTTTGCCTATTCAAATAATATTTTAATCAAATTAAATAAAATGGTTCTGTCATTGATTAAACTATCAAACAACCCATAGCTGCACCTACTTTAGACATTTTTATTGGATTTATAAAGCTCTAAAACCCTGTGAACCACCCACACGAGTAAATCTAGGAAGGCTACTGTGGCAAAGTTTGGTTTCATTTACAGTAATGTTGCTTCTGTTCCTGCTGTCTTCAAGACCCCTCGTGAATTCAGAAATATGTTCTTAAATAGCCAATGGAAGTATAAAAGTGTCAGTCATGATTAATATTCGAAAGTTCATCTAGTGAACTTTCTTTCCTCAGCTTTCAGGATACTCTTACAACTATTCACAATTAAATTAAATACTAGGAAAAACGTCTACATTGATCAAGACATTTTTGCCATCCTAATCTTATTTTTTGCTGTATTGCCCAGCTCTAATATGAAAAGAACAATCCAGGATTGTGAGACAACCCAATTTTAAAATGTCCCTTTAGCCTTTTTATGCTGTTTTTTTTTTTTTTTTTTTAATGGGTTATCAAACCTCTAATCATCTTACTGCAAAAGCTCCAGATTAGCAAACCAGGACATATGGCAGCTCTTTGTCCTCAACATCAAACCCTTTCTGCCCTCGGTGTTTTAAAAATAACACTACAGTATTGTTTCATACAGCAGGGCCCAGCTTTATAAAGTTAACATGTTCTCTCTTTATCTAGAGTGTTTGCTTAAGGTTTCCTCCCACAGTCAAAAGAAAGTCAGAGTAAGCTCACATAATAGTAGCTCATTAAAATGTAAATACAGCACAGAAAGATATTATGAGTATTGTCAAGACATTTTATTTTGTTTTGCTTATTTATTTTGTGATTTTCCAGGGCTGTTACACATCATAGACATGTGACAATAAGCAACGTCTACTGTACCTCAAAGACAAAATGGCTAATTATTTCTGTTTCTGACTCGTAGATTATGAACTCACTGGTTTCTTTTCAAATGTGGAATCCCACAAGGCAGTTCAATGACGGGGCTTGTTCACACACACACACACACACACACACACACACACACACGGCTTCCTTACATAACCAATTTGCAGTTTTTATTGCAACAATACGTTGCGTTCACTGCACCTTTCTTCCAAGTTTCTGTCAGTAGACTGAGTAACCTATTAACAAATAAATTACATTCTTACATTCAGTGTCTTAAAATGTAATTTATAACTTGTTGCAAGACTGTAAATAAGCCAATATTAGACCACCAGTGAGAAATGAGTGATGGTCACAAGGCATTCAAACATCTGGAAACACTCCACATTGTATTTTTTTTAGTTGAGCTCAATTATGACCCACATTAAGCTGTAGTATATCGCTGGGAATATAATAAATTGTTGGAATATTTAGAGCTATCCTTTTCAGGACATTAAAAAATAATGCATCAGGAACCTCTTACCTTACCTGAATTTTCCTCTAAAAATCAATATATAAAACTTCATGCAACCAAAAGCCTTTAAAAGATGAAAACATACTTTGCACTGGTAGTAAAAAATAAATAAATAAATAAAATAAAGCATAGACATAGGCACAGTGAAAGTGGAGATAAAAAGGGTTCCTCTCTTGAAATATTTACTCCTATGAAAATAAAAGGAGGAAAAGTTGGGGCATATTTTCATTCAGTGTTCAGTAGTGTCTTTTTTTACCACTTTGAATGAAGTGAAGTGAAATTTCCAGCCTTTTTCTATCTAGTTTTTATACAGTTTAGGTGGGGTTTTTTTCCTTCTCTCCGCTGCTACAGCTCAAGTTTAGACAACCCAAGTCCATGAGTGAGTCTGTCATGTTAAGTTCTTCAACCTTTTCCCTTCTCTGTCTTTAAACCACACATGTTTTGATCAGTACATGTGGAGCATTTCTTAATATATGGCATATATCGTTAATATCCATATGGCCACCTCACCCGGTCCAACAAGAATAGGCTGTCAAGAATTATTATAATGGTAGGGCAAACTCATAGTGCATTCCCAGAAATCACTGGACAACCTACAAAGGACTGCAGTTGACAGAAAAACTATGAATGTTTTAGATGATGATACCCAACTATTCCACCCTGAATTTGACCTGCTCCGTTAGGGAGGTGCTATAGAGCACACATAGCAAGAAAAAAAACAATCTACAAACATTCATTTATACCCAATGTAATTCAACAAGCAATGGAAATGCTCGACAGGTGTAGCAAAAACAGGGTCTGAAACTGGTATCTGACTTACGTATAATGTGTATGCTGGAAAGGGTGGCTAAGGGGAGGGGAGAGATTTAATTAACTGTGTGTACATGTATGCATTTATGGTTTTGAGTTTTGAGTAATGGAATGAATGTCCATTTATGCTTTTTACATGGTGAGACCAAAGACAAATTCCATGCTAGCATGACAATAAAGTCTATTCTATTCTACATAGCATTAAAGGTGTCATTCCCCTGAAAACCACTTTTCCACGCTCCTTTTGGAATCTGATGGGTCACCCCGAGTTACTAACACATACTGCCTTTGAAAGTGGTTTGTCACCTCCACTGGCTGCATACCGCATTCACAGAAAACAACGAGAGGAACGAGGGACCCAGAAAAAGCCAGTCCACCTGATGTCAGAAGGACTTTAGCGCCACCCATCCCCGGCAGCGAATCTGAAGTAGCATTAGCATTTACAAGAAGACGGCGTCACAGTAGCTGCTGCACAAACTGAAAAACAATGGCGGATCAAATTGGTTCATGTTCTCTCTGTGGAAATAAAGCCTTGGTTTTTTTCCGTGCACGTTTTTAGAACGGCACCAAACCTAGCTGGATGGTAATTGGGTAAAGGTAAACACACACAGTGAGAGGGGAGGGGGGAGTGCTAGTTCATGCATTCTGAGCCAATCAGAGATGCCTCTTCACCACATCATGGACATGTATGAGGAAGTACCTTTAAACTCTGTTGTTTGACCTCAAGTAATTTTTCTACCGTGCAAAAAACAGCTGGAAACATAGCAATCCGGATGTTTTTTTAAAAAAATAGAACCAACAGACAATGCATTCAATGACAATGGAGAACACAGTAATCTTAATGAAATAAACATGGAATGACACCTTTGAGGCATTATCCGTTATTCTCAGATTTTCCTTCTTGCTACCAGGTAGTTATAGTTGCCGTGTTCACCTCTTATTATGAGTAAGGATGAGCCAAGGAGTGGTAGTTGACAAGAAAACATAAAAACAAAGTGGATATTAGCTGTTATTGTAATGACTGGTATTAATCAATTGTCAATCAATTCATCAAGCACTGTCAAAGTCATTTTACAGTCTTAGTAGAGGAACCTTCTAATCATAAGTATAGTGGAAATGTCTATCTGGGAAAGATCTGTTCTTTTCAATGAACCAAAACTGAAAGCGTGAGTTGACCCACAGTGAAACCTTCAATTTGCCTTGGGATCTTATTAAGAGGAAAAAGAACAAAAAAAAAAAAACTTTAAAGCTGGACCACCAAATTACTTTTTTAGTGATTCCAAATGAAAACAGATGAAACTGAAAAGAGCACTGGAAAGAAAATCATTCATTTTGTGTTTTTATAAAGACATTAAATGTAGGTCTCTGAGAGCCAGGATTTTTTTTTTCCAACATTTGTCAAAGTCTTTGCCCCTTGGTTTAAACTCAGCTACACATAAAACACTTTCTGCCACAAATCTTTACATGTTAACTACACAAGAAATCAGTACAGTCATTTTGGGAAACAATACAACATCCCAAAATATAATATAACAATACTCAAGTGTACTGATATTTATACTCTCGTCTATATCATCATTTAGTCATTTTGCTTTCCTCCATTTTTGCTTTCCCCTCTTAAACCCCAGATTTTTTCTCCCCTGATCTGAAACCTACTCTTTTGTTCCACTCTCTCCTCCTCCTCACGCACTTCATCTGATCCCCACCCTCACATATTTCTCAGCTCCGTTCATTTCCCACAATGCCACTCTCATCAGCCATCAGCAGCTGACGGCTACTGATGTGGTTACCCAACAAAACCTCCTCCATCAGCCTTTCCATCCATTCGATGAACTGCGGTAAATACAACATCAACACAATGGCAATCATTTGCACAACTCTACTTTCAGAGTTCAGCTTGGCGGTTGGACCCTTCACCAGGACTTTCCAAATGGTCACCATGTGGTACAGGCCAGGCTTCTTCTTCTTAGAACTAAACCCCACTTTTTTTTTGCCACTTTATTCTTTTTAACAGCACACGGTCTTAACTTACAAGCAACCCTCACCAAGTACACAATACATATTTTTTCTCCAGGGAACAGATAGCTAATCTTAAAACCAAACCTTGAATCTACATACATTCCTCTGCCTTGAGATCCAACTTGTTTGGAAGCTACTCTGTGAAAATCGGATAAAATTTAACGGGAGAAAATTGTTGAAAGCACGGGAAAGAGATATAGAGGGGCCACAGAGAAAAAAAAAAAAAGAGAGAGAGGTGCCACTCTGTAGAGAAAGCACAGTCAAATAAAAGGGCATCGTATCCTAGCAACAAGCAAAAGGGAGAAGGTGCTTGCTCTGCAGTGTCCTCTGTTGCTCCTGGATCTTCAACTTTACATCTTTGGGTCATTCAAAAACAACTCCCCAGAAGACACTTTTATCCTTCCTGTCATGTATCCTTCTACACATTCTATGGCATCCTGCTGCACTCAGGGGCACTTTCATCAAGTGGATATGCCATTTAAAACTATTATATCATCTAAAGGCTTTAAGAGACCGCCTCGGTTCATACAGTGCATATCATACGCAGGGCTACGTGCCATGTATTTAAAAGAGTGGTGGGCAGAAATACTGGATCCCACTCTTCAAATCCTTTTAACAGAGAAGCACCCCCTCCTCCCAAACCCTCTGCTATATTTCAGAGAGCCACAGTAGAGCTACAACATCAATGCTTTTAATCCCCTTACATCTTTTGTTGACTGAGAGGGGAACGGGCAAGTCAGAGAGGATATATAAAAGATATCGCACTGTACATCAGCTCTTCAAATCCCTCTTGGCTGATTTTGTTACTAAATTAATCTATAGCAGATTGGGATCTGAAATAGCAACGGGGAGCTGTGCAGATAGCCACAGGTCAAAGTGAAATCATCAAAGAAATGGGTGACGACTTAACATTGTGCAGTGGTATGAGTATGTGAGGACGTGTACTGATTGAGTTCTTTCAGTAGTCTAACCTCAAAAATAAATCATAGAATAATCCATGAATTCTGCTATATGTATACTTAGTCGACAAGTATCAGGAAAATTAATGTCTCGTAATCCAGCAGCTCATATATGTATATTCTATGCCACACTTACTGGCCTTTGATTGTGGTTTGTAGAGGTAAATTACACATTTATACATAACCTGGGGCAGCACAGTGATTAGTGGTGGTGTCGCCTCAAGGCAAGAAGGTCATGGATTTGATTCCATTGGGGTCTTTTCCAAGCAAACACTGCATGTGTTGCCTGTGTCAGCATGGGTTCTTTCTGGGTACTCTGGCATCCTCCCAACATCCAAAGATATGCATTCAATAAGTTAATTGGTCAATCTAAATAGCCCAAAGGTGTGAATGTGAGACTTAATGGTTGCTCATCTGTGAATATCAGCCCTTAGATGACCTGACAACACATCCAGGATAGATTCCAGCATCCCCACCACCATCATGAGGATTATCCCCTTAATGACACTTATGTCTATAGTGACTAGAAGCTCTCAAGTTAACTGGATATTGGTACACAGTCAAAGACGAAGACAAAATCCAGTTTGAGTTGATGTAGAAATATGGTGGATTTAGAGCTGGGTGATGTGGGGGAACAAATCTATTGTTAGAAATCAATCACAATTTTTTGTCATTTTCAGTTACTCATGACTTATTTGCGAAGATGAGAGAAAGAGAGAGCACGAAAGAGAAATGCATATGTTGCAGTGCTTCCTCCACTCTAGAATTACCCCCCCCTCGTCCACTGCCAATGTAGATATAACCTCCTTATTCTAAGGCAATGATAACACAACTCTTACTTTTGTTTGATTATACACTACTGAGAACATAAGGATGAATATTAGATTATATTTTGGCACTTGGATCCTCCTAAATCTCCATAACATTGAACATTATATACATTGTCTTGTGGCAGTAGGGATATTCAGTTCAAGTACATAGAAAGAATGTTATAACTATCCCAGGGCTGGCTCCAATTCCATCTTTAGATCTTTAGACCTTCACCACTAATCAACAGTGAATTTCTAAAGCTTTGCTGGGGGGAGAAAGGGGGGTCTCTTAGGAAATCATTAATGTTGCAAAAGAAAGTAACCCAGCAATACAGTGAATGGTAAAAATTATGACAAAGAATACAAACTGAACATAAAAGTTACACTATTCTCCAAGACTTGGGCACACTAAAGGAATTAGATCTACCATCGGGTCAGACAGTGACACACAGGCATCTACACCTGAGTAAAACCTGAAAATTTTCAATATTAGAACTATATAATCACAATATTTTAAACAAAGTTCTGCAGAATGAAATAAGTGAACCAAGCACTTTTTTTTATTTCCAACTCAAAATCAATACAAACAGGCATATTCTGTCCACAGCAAAACATGTTTGATTTTTCAAATTAAATATCTCTATCCACACAACATGAAACATTTACAACCTGGTACAAACACTCAGATCAAGCATTGTTTCTGTTAGACATTAAACTGGTAACACCGTATATGCACCATCTCCAACCTACTACAGAGCATACACTGATTCACACACTTCTATTTAATTATTCAAACACAGATTCACTATTTCTTACTTGCAACAACAGATATAGACAAAAAGGAGTGTGACGTCATTGTTTTCCAACATCTGTTTGTATTAATGTTAACATTTTAGACTGTAACAAAATTGACCATTTCGCTTCAACCTGACAGTTTAATCTACGCTACAACACAGAGCAACACAAAATTGCAGTAATAAGTCTTCAAAGCATGACTCCTACAAGCTTGTACACAAAAGGGTTCATTCTCTCAACAGTTTCAGAATGATTCCACTTTATTACCAGATATACAGAATCAATTAACAAGTAGCAGTGTGAACAATAGTGGCTCTTCATAACCAAGTGAGTGACTTAAGGTCAATGAAACACTGGCTGATGCATGGATGTACTGGACTTAATTAGGAATACAAACCCCACAAAATAGCATTTTTATTTATTTTTGTGAATGCAAGATGGCAGTCTGTATTGGAGAATGTAACTGTCACTTTGCCTTAACTAATTTTATATGACAGATCCTCTAAACCAGTTTGTTTGGCTGCATTGTAATTAGAATATGAAGTGTTCTTTATGAAATGTTCTGTATTTATGACAGCAGTTAAATCTTGTGCTCATATGATAAATCTTTTCCTCACATTGTCAGTCACATTCGGTTTCCCACAAATCATATGAATTGTAACTTTAAGAGAGCAACAGAGGTGAAGGAAATGTTGCTTTTTTTTGTGGAAGAATAAAACATAAAATGAAGATATTCTATAAAAAATAAAAATCTGTGAATTTCATTATTCCATACAATATTTCTATTCAAGACAAGGACATATAAAAAGAAACTTGCAGTAATTGAGTGATAACCAACCATGTGTTTCTGTGAAAGCAGTTACCGGATTTAAAATAAAATGTGCTGATGCTGAAGCAAACCTGAAATATAGCAGCAGAGTGGAGCGATGCGAGATCAGGAAAAGGGAAAATAGGGAAAAAATAAATAAATAAATAAAGAGGCCACAGTGCCGAGATAGAGATGGGCCAGCTATAATTGGCTGTCAGAAGTGTCATCTCCTCTCAGCTTGTGAGTGAGAAGAGTCTGAAATATGCTGTATGACGCCCTACTGAAGATGAATAACCGACTCCATTTGACTCATTTGTTGCCTTCTTACTTTATACAATGCTACAAAAAAAGTGCTCGCCTTAGAACTCCAACACCAACAGCAGAAGTTACAGTATCTGTAGCGACAGCACCCTTCCATCCTCCATTCCTATTCAAATAATAAAAATAAACTGTCCCCATTTCCCTTAAATATCTTTAAGTCATAAACCCCAGTCTAGCCTCCTGCTACATGTGTAAATCCTTCCTCTGATAGAGTTTAAAGATGCAAATAAAAAATTATCATATAGTCGTGCTTGTCCCACTCTCCCACTGCCAGTCATTGATTTATTCCTACAAACTCCATTTCCATGAGCCCGCATTTTCATATGATTATCAGCTTTCATCTTAAGCGCTTTATGATTGTTACAGTAACATCAGGGGAATGGGAACGGTCTACACTTGGCTGAGTTGGAAATAAATAATGACTTTGATCGGCCTTTATAATCTGAGACCAAGCCCGGTTAAGTGGGGTGGTCTTAATACGTTTTTGATGGAATTTCAACAGGCATCAGATGAATGTTTGTCATGAGCAACGCAACTGGGACACGGCACCATGAATCACTTTTTTCAATAAATATTTGATGTGGTGGGGGGGAGGATTGATGATGATGATGTATTCACAGTAATAAGAGTCCAAAGCTGTCCTCTGACCTTCCCAGTGTGATTCATCCACTCCATCATCCTCCAGATTTCTGCCTGTAATAGATTTGACTGGAAAATTAAGCTGAGAAGAGTAGGGAATTAATCGATCAGTTGATCAGCTTAGCAGATGTGGTAAAATTACACATAGACTTTTGGTCAATACAATGACAACTACTAACACCACAAAATTATATATATATATATATATATATATATATATATATATATATATATATATATATATATATAAAATGTTATCACTGAATTGATTTCACTTACAGTACAAGCAGAAGTACACGGTCTGAAATGTTATTAAAGTATAAAGCTAGGGCTGAATAAATTTAACCGGACTTACATCATCTGGCTGCATTACGCAATGCTCACACAACCATCTGAGTAGCACAGGGATCAAATCCATTTCCAAATGAAGGAGCCAATCAGAATCACCTGCAACGGATGTTAGCAGCTAGTGTTCGTAGCCCCGAATCATGGCGGAAGGATAAATGGAGAACCTTGCTTTCCTACGACATTTATCAGAAGAACTTGGTGGGCATCGTAGTAGACGAGGTTATAAATAAATGTCACGTATGAATAGTATTTTTAATGAATAGACTCAATGTAGCCTATAGACTCAATGTAGCCCATGTATAGACTCAATGTAGTCCAGGTATAGCATGTTTGTTGTTAATAAATATATCTACAATTCAACCCTTGACTATGGTTTTCCTTCTTGCAGTAGAGTTATGGACCTTCTTGTTTGAATGGTATTATGCTAGTTTCTGCGATGCTTGCAAACATTGCTGACCACTGAAACTTGATTTGAAGAGAATCGTGAATGAAACCGCAATATCTGGAAGAAAAATTGTAAATACATTTTTTTCTTCAAATTGTTCAGCCCTATTTAAAGCTCTCGGAAACCCATTACCACTGGTTATTTCTGGATCATTTGTCATTAAGACACTGTTAAGGCAAATTATTCATTCACTCATTAACTTTCCTCTGGAAGGTGGTGGGCAAAGGCAGGGCACTGGGCCTGAATGTGTTGCCAGATCTTCACAGGGCTGACACATTCACACTTTCAGCAATTTAGCACCAAATCGACCTCATGACCAATTAACCTAATAAGGTGAGTATTTTCCTCTCATAAAGACATTCACCTGACAAGGTGACACATGAGTACATGCGGAGATTGTACAGATTCTTCACAGAAAGGCTCCAGCTAAAAGCCTGAAGACCATTCTAACTTAAAATAAGAAAAATATATAAATATATACTTATAACAAGTGGTGCCAGGTACAACAAACCTCACTCCCTTTGCACACATTTTACCCATCTCTTATCATTATGAAAATAAATTTTTGGTGACTGTGACCTTTGACCTATATTACCCAAATAGTAATGGGATCTATTCTGAACGACCTTGCACCTTTCCTGAAAAGGTCATGGAAATTGGTCAAGTAGTTTTTGTGTAAAGCTGCTGACAGGCAGACAGACAAACCAAAACCAAAAACAATAGCCCTCTGCCCTTTTGGGTCGGGGTAATAATAAAATGGTAAATGGACTGCATTCTTTTCCACTTTCATGGTGCTCAAAGCGCTTTACATTAGCCTCACATTGACCCATTCACACACACACACACACACACACACACACACACACACACACAGACACCCAGTAGGTTTCTAAGGTTCTGCCAGTCCTACTGGGAGACTAAATCAGGGTTCAGTGTCTTGCCCAAGGACACAAGGACACAGCCAGGATGTGAACCAACAACCATTCGGTCATTGTTACAAAAATTCGTTACAAAAAGAGCCGAGTTACGAACAAGTGAAACAGTTGCAGCTGTCAGATAGTCTGTGTGTCTTACGTTCTAGCTACCAGACGATATGCAACCGGAGTAGACCAATTGATAGAGTCTTAATGTAAAAGTCTGAATTTTTGGGAGTTCAGAGTTATCATCAGAATTTCTACCACCCCATCCCCACAGATTATTAGCTCTACCTTGCAACATCATTAGCCACTAGCTGTTAGCCCTCAAGCTAAACTGGCTAGTGTTACGGTGATGACTTGGGTACATGTGGAAGGAGTTGGAGTGAGAAGCACATTTAAACATTCTAATACAATCTGATACATTGTCACACATATGCGAAGGTGACACTGAGTCGTTTTTAAGTTTTAATGAGTTGCAAATGTACTGAAAACTTAAAAAATGAAAAAAAAAAAAGACCATGTTTTTTTTTTTGTCCCGACATAGTCCCGAGTTAGATAATGGATCATCCCGATGGCAATTTCAGGATGCCGTTGATTTTAATCCCTGGTGCCTATGAAGAGAAATGGAACGGATAATGAAGATAATTGTTAGCCTAAAATTGGTGCTCAACAAGTTTTTGGGTTTTGTTTTTTTTTATTTTGTTTTTGGCCAAAAGGAAACACCCAGAGATTACATTTCTAAATAAAGATTTGATCCATGTGGATTGTGTTGCAGCTTTGTACTTGTAATCCCTTTTTAAAAAATTTTTGAGTAAAGTGACTATAGTCTGTGATGTCTGCTGGTACCAGTATGAACAGAGATCAGCTACTCTAAGCCCCCAGAATCTTCCCAACACTATAGTTTCCACTGACAGATGGCTTCAGTGGTCTTAATGGGAGGCATTATTGGGAGGGAGGGAAGGGGGGGCATTATATAGCAACTGCTTCATTTCCCAAACCTTTTCTACTGTAACACAAGACTTTAAATGCTTCTTATGATTCTTTACAAGCTTAGAAAAGTGTCCCATTTCTGTATTCTACAGAGACACGCCCATAATCCACTTTTTGACCAACTGCTTGCTACTCAAATACTTTCCAGACACAGAGTATCAAGAACGTGTTCGGTGAAAGATCCCAATCCAAAAGATGTTTTCCCAAGCCCAATCCTGGTTTTTAAAATGGGACAGTGAAAGGAAATTAGCCTCCAGAATAGCAGAGTGAGGTTACCTGAAACCAACCCGAAAAAACATCCTGAGGATGAAGAAAGAAACAGTGTTGAGACTGAGCAATTCATTCCAGATGCTTTAGCCGACCGTCAAAAATCCACACTATCTCATTCATCTCAAGGGCCTGCCGCCAGTTTCACATTTTTTGGCGAATGTTCCAGTTATGCAAAGTCCTGGTTATGATTGTAAGACTGTTATCAACTAAGAAACAAATCAAGCATCTAAATATTTCTTCATTTTTTTTCCCCTCACTTTGCCTGAATTCCATAGAATAGAATATTAGCTTACTAGTGAACCATTCCATCTGTGTCCTACAATAAGTGCCCTTGAGCAAATGATTTAAAGTACCTGAATGTCTATGGGAGGAAAATAATCTATAACTGTTAAAGCACAGGTTAAAGTAAGGTGACAGTACCATCTAAATGCAAGCAAGGTGAAGACATGTGCTGACTCCACTCCCCAATGTCACAGCTCCCAAAAAGCAAAGAGCTGACAGGCAGAAAACCCAGATGAACGCCTTGTTCCTTCCAGACCTGGAAAGAAGCTGATGAAGAGGTGCTCCGTCTGGCAGTTGCTGACTTTTGGCAACCTGGGACTATTCTACTGTCCAAGGTCACAAGGTGTGTTAGCATAGACAGAATCAAATTGCTGATGGTGAGTTTGTGGTTTGGTCCCAGATGGATATTTGTCTTCACACTCCAAACCAATATCACTTGTTTGCATCTTTATGAGTTGTTTTGACTTTGTCCTATCTGATTTCACAGGTCAATACAGGCCTCTCATTATGAAAACCTTCAGACAACAGCAGAATAAAGGGCAGGGACATACTGTACACTGGTCAAACCATCCACTGTGTATCTGAGTCACCTTCAGATCAGTAACAAGTTGTTGTTGTTTTTTCCCAATAAAAGCTGATTTGCATAGATTGCATAGGCTATACTAAAAGCATTACAAAAATAATGTATCATCAAGTTTACCTGGAAAAGCTGCCACATAATGGTCTTAGATCTGTTGTGACAATATACCATAAACACATTGCCTGAATAGTGATATGATTTAAAATAACATTTTATTTAGAAACATTCATTCTCTACGCAGACATGTGATTTAACAGGTACCGTCTTAGATAAGGGAGCCATTCATGCACACCATCTGGCAAATCAGATGAAGCACAAGCTAGATGTTGGGTACACCTTATTCATTTGCTTATCACAAAGAAATCTACAGAATATGACGAAGGTAGCAGTAATTGTTCACGCGCAATTCAACCTATCTGCCTATGTGATGCAACAGAAGAAATATCAGCCCATGCTCTGAATGTATGACAGATATAATTATCTTGCTTCTTAAAATAACCTTAGGTGAAGTTAAGTTTTAATGGAAAATTAAACACGATATTCACTTCTACATGTAATGTGAAAGCAGCTACAGTAGGCGTTTTTCTTTTAAGACCACAGATGAGCACAAGACTTTCTCAGAAATACAAACAGAAAGTGTTGCCAAATTCACTTGGAATCTGTCCAAAGGGCATAGCCTTCTTATAGCCAAGACAGGACTAACTTGGAGAACCACACCCTGTTTGTCTCTTATGAGTAAGTTCCTTTAGAACAGCTCAAACACAAACAGAGCTAACCTTGCTGCATCTAGAATCATTCTGCATGGGTCACCCAGCACGGAGGCCGCCCATGCCTAAACCTTTACCCATCCCCCCATATCTCTTACTTCCATCCGCTTCAGTAACACTGAGGCTAGGAGTGGGCGCCGTCCACTCGCCCCACTGATTATTGCAGTTGCCTAGGCGACTGAATGACCCGGCCCCAGCAGCAGTCCTCAGCTCAGCGGTCAGAAAAGAGGGACATCCATTTAAATCAGAATGGACATAAACAGTGGAAGACTTCGCTGAGATGCTGAAATTGCTTTAATATAGATAAAAATACAAATTGATTACTTAATATGACTTGTCACATGTACACCAAGATGTCAGTGAATGACCACACAAGTGTAGGAATCATCCAGGACTTGTCTAAAAACCTATTTTGATTTATAAAAAGCAAAGACGCTAGCATTGGATCTCATAGTGAGTCCGTGTCTGTGGATGCAGGACTCATGCTGGCACTATAACCTCATTCTGTCTGCTCAGGGCTGTGCTGATGGGACTGAACGGACAGCAGATCAGACAGCAGATTCACTGAAATCAGGAGTGAGATGGACGCAGATGGAGGGAGGGGGAAAGCCTAGGGATGTGAAGTCTGTCATTTAGGGGAAGACAGAGAAGGTAAAAGCTCAAAGAGAATGACCTACAGATCCAACATACTACCGAGTCAACACTTCCTTCGTTTCTCATATCTTCCCGTTCTTCTCTCCATGCAGTCTCATTCCCACTGTGTCACTCAGAAGAAAGACCCACTTCCTCTTTTGTTTATCTAGGAATGTGGGACGTCCTGACAGGCTGGCTTTTCATTGACAGCACACAGCTGAGAGTTTCCCCTGTGGCTCTGTCTCAATCTCCCTCTGTCTCTTTTTCTCATGTGGATCTGTGAGTGTTTGTGTGTGTTTTTCTTCCATTATCTGCATTATCACCCATCCAGGCCTCACATAGGCAGACAATCCTAGAAAAGGAAAACCAGTGTGCTCCTGGGAAACAAACTAAATACATGACACGGATACCGGTTCAACACACGTTTTAAGGAGTTAAAGGAAAAACACCTGATGAAATAAATGGAGATACTTTATAGTGTAGTGAGTAGTTCCCTCACCACAAAAGGCCTTGAATAACCAGTAACTACTTCCACGTCATGTTCGAACATGATACAATGCCATCCTATTAACTTTGTAATCTATAATCTAAATCCTGTTGGTCTGTCGGCTCTCCTCCTAAGGGGCATATTTAACCAGGCATGAGGTTTCATGTCAGCAGGTCGGAACTTCACCACTGTGGACAAACAGGACATGGCAACAGCAACAGTAACATCCTTTTCCTGCTAGGCGCCCTTTTTTAGCCTCACAGACATGCCACACAATGACTTGAAACCACAGCCGAGAGGAAAAACACCATTGTGTGTGTTGATGCTCTGGTTTCCTTTGAAGGAAGGATCTCACACAGAACAACTCCAGGCTCACTGAATCTGATTGATTGAGGTTGAGAGTACACAAGGAATATTCCAAATATGAAGATTTTCCTGCAAAGTAAACTAAGTCAAGTATTAAACGCAAACATACTTTGAACATAACACAATGCTGAACTTCAAATGACTGATTAGAATTGTTAAAGCCTATTGACAAAGCACCTCAGGGGAAGACGGAAATAAACGCTTCAGTCAAATATGATTGTGAATACCAAGGCGCCGGATAATTTGTGTTAGCATGATGACACACACACCAAACACACACTTGCTGGTGGCCAACTGGTTCTACAGTTTCATTGTGAGCTTTTAGGTCATGTCACTCCCCAAGGGTAAAAGGAAAAGAAACTGAAGAAAGAGTCACAGTAAGAAGGCCGAAAATTCAGAATATAGACCAGCGACCACACACACACACTAGTATATGCACAATTCAAGCACCATTTTATGACCTCTTACTAGGTTAATGGGCACCAATTTGTACCTAATTTAAGTTCAAGTAGGTGGGTTTATAAGTTGAGTCAACAGGGTGACTAAACACTTCTTAGGAAAAGGACAATTTACTCAAAAGACAAATGTAGGCAGTGAGTACGACTCAGGCTGCTTGGATGTCAAAGAGCATTATAATCACATGAATGCCTTATATTGACAAAAAAGAAAACATGCCTGGGATTTTAGTGCCAAGGTCAGGAAAAAGTGTTATAGTGACATCACAGTAAGGAGGAAGGAGATATTATTTCATATATATATATATATATATATATATATATATATATATATATATATATATATATATATATATATATATATATATATATATATATATATATATATATATATATATATATATATATATATATATATATATCTCCTAGTATTTGTGTGTTAGTCTATGCCATGACCTTACTCGCCAAGGGTACATTGACTTACACTGAATCACCATATGGTATCAGTTTTGATTAAAAGTTAGATTTAAAAGAAAAAAAAAAAAAAGAAAAAAAAACACCCATAGACCTCATATGCAGTTTGACACTGAGTGAATGCATAGATTTAGTTCATTGGTTTGGTTTGCGAGTTCCAGAAGTAGAAGTTGCAGAATTGTAAAACATTCATCTTCCTTCTCCATCAAATAGGAAAAAAAAAAATTTATTTAAAAAAGGGTAAATGCATATATCTTGTGTCCTCTCAGTCCACATACACATGTTTGTTTTTGTTTTTTATTTAACCAATGAAGCTATAAAAAAAAAAAACACTTCAACTTCGATCCTAGGGAAGAGAAAGCTAAGCTGATTTTACCTGCGATATTTATTTTTGGCCTGCATTAGGTTGTACATTGTCATTTGCACTTACTTATTTAGTCATTTTAATTTCAGTTGATAAAAATATCTTTTCAATAATGACACATAATAATGATATGTTAGCTTTAAATCAGATAGATCCACCCAACTCCACAAAACTAAAGTAGAATTTAATCCTCAGTGGAATGAACTGTGATTTATTCACAACATTACTAAGCCATAAAGGAACTTGACATTTTTATACAGTGACATAATGTTTTATGAGACAAGTCTACATCTATTACAGCTGCATGTCAGAGTGGAACAAGTAGCTAAATGTATTGACCTTCATCATGGTTTGATAAGCTGCCACTCTGTGTCTGACAAAACCTTGCACTCTGGTTTATTAGAGTCACTTTATTTGCTGAGGTAGAAACATTGTTCATTTAAAGCCATTTGGCAGCTAAAAGGCCAGGGGAATGTGTGGAGGCCTGTTAAAGGTCAACAAGCATTAATAAAGAGAGGATATTTATCAGTTCATCTGGCCAATGTCAAGGCAGCACTTTACCGTTTCACTTGGCCACTATAACTTAATCTCATGTAGTTACAGTCGGTTCAGCTCAGCCTGTGTGGCACTATAGGGGAGTCCTAATGCACGCTCTCTGTGACAGCATCATATTTCAAGTGGTATTTGGACGGAATTGGGTTACGGACCACCAAAAGTGAATGCAGACATAAGTCTGGAAATAGAAGTCACCATTTCAGGTTATGAAACACAGCAGCACTCATTGTAACCCCTGCTGCTCTGTGTTTTATTCCTTCAGAACAGGAACCTTAGCACTCAGTACACATTGCAACACACACAGTTCAAGCAAACATGCACATACGCAGCCCCCACCCGCCATAGCACAAGAAGTGTGTGTGTGTGTGGGGGGGGGTTGTCAGCCGTGTCAACGCACAAGGAATTCAATTAAGCAGACAGCAGGATGCCTCAGAAACCTCCCAACCTCCTCTGAGTTCAATATGCCCTCCTATAGTCTCCCATCACTCCACCCCCAAGCATCGCAGCCAACCTCTTACTGCCATTCAGCCACTCCCCTAACACTAGACCCATTGAGGTCCCCTTCGCTGGACTCTTTTTCATACAATCCTCTCCCATACAATCCTCTTTCCATTTTCTAAAGAGATGGAAATTTTTTTGATTCACAAGCAAAAAAAACAAAAAAAAAACCAAAGAAAATCCAAAACTTTTGACTTTAAAGAAGTAGAAAGTTATAAGTATGAAACCTCCAACTCAACTTCAAAATGGTTGGTTAAAACAACCACTGCACACTCCATCGTCCTCCTCCTCCTCCTCCTTTCCTTCATGACTGTGTGTGAGCTGCACAGATGCTGTTCATTTAGCATTTGAGCGGCAATCGTCGAGCTTGTCTCCTAAATGCCCAGGGGAACCACTGGCATTTGGACAGCATTAAATAAAAGCCACTCTACAGACCTCACACCGCAGCCAGACCTGACCTCACAACAGTGCTACTCCACTCAGATTTCCAAGAGCCAACTGAGTAAATCTGGGAGAGAAAACCCATTTTCTAACAGCACAAAAAAAAAAAAAAAAGGCAGGTTGGAGGAAGCTTGTGAAAACCTGCAGGCGATTTAATTTAAGTTGCTCAAAATTATTCATTGTGTGATGAAACACTAGTGTGATATGACTCGTGCTGGGTGCAGTAATCCAACTTGTGCAACAATAGATTTGAATCAATGGAGTATTGTTTTGCACCTTTTATTGACTTTTTTTTATTATTATTTTCAACTGTTGCAAGAATTGTGATTCTGAGCTTTGATTGTTTAACAAAAATTACAAACCTTATCCTTAGTGAGGGACACATAATGCCTCCCATCTAGTGTTAACAGCAGCTTAGAGAGGTGCTTGGCCGCTGCAGAGGCAATATTGAGGTTACGTAATGACTGTCAAATAACATCCAATAATGTGACCGTGTTAGTATATGTGTGTGTTTTCAGATTATGGGTTCCTTCATGCATGCTTTTACCCTTTTGTGTTTGTTGCCTTGTGCAGTCAACAGTTCCAGGAATGTCTATGGATAACGCAATCTGATGTGAAGTTGCTTGTTGTGTGCCGTGAACTTACAACCTGGTCTAAAGTTAAAGAAAAAACTAAAGAAAAGAAAAGGGTATAAACCTTCAGAAGGATGAGGGATATTTTCCCCCCCACTGTAAAACAAATCTATTCCTCTCGCCAAACAGATCATGGTGAGTTATCAGCCCATGTGCTAGCTAAATGAGGCTTAGTGTCCTCCTGTTCCATCATGGCATTTCACCCCCCCCCCCTGCAGCTTTCAGCCATGTATTTAGGCCTTAAAACAGGAACATTGATTTCTGGTCCCATGCCCACGCATTTAAAGCAGTCCCTAAGCATACATGAGTGCTCTTGCACAGCCAAAGACAGCAATGATAATCAGAAAATAACAAAAAAACAAAAATCAATTTGCTCAGAACCCTTCTGAAAGCTATTAGGATAAGTCCTCTTCCTTAAGGACCACGAAAGCACTGACCTAAATCAGTGCAGTTTCAAATGATGTGGTAGCATGTGCCTGAAAAAGGCCACTTAAGGATGCTCTGTGTGTCCTTATGTGTGTGTCATAATCACCCCAATCAAGACTTTATGCTGAGGTTAAGCCAAGACGCCGCCCCCCCCCCCCCCCCAAACACCACCACCATGTTAATCCTTTACAGCAGTTTTGATCAGCATATGTTGTCAGTGCAATCACAGTTAGTAACTACGCAACACAGTCTGTTTTGTAAATGCAGAACAAAATAGAGAAGATATTTCACTTGTCCAGTCACCTGAGCACTAGGGATGGGAGAAAAAAAAATCACATATGTATCAGGATTTTTTGTTGTACAATTTTAAAATCTTTTTTTTTTTTTGTTAATTTTTTTTTTCCATATTTAAATTATTAGTTTTAAGCTGGGTGGGGAAAGAAATTACAGCTTGTAAAGACCATAGATGACAGTATGAGTCACTTAGATGTAGAAGATGCATCATGGAATACACAGAAATCACCTCACAGAAGCCACGCAGATGACAGCTAGCTTATTATTGTATTAGCTTCAACAACACACCAGCGTTAAACAGCATTAACTTATGCGCAGATAAACAATACACTATGCTAATATCTATTCCAACTGTATTGTGTTTTTAATCTGACCTTGTGGCATTTACACACTAATAAACTAGGCGTATATGAATTAGAGTTGGAAAAAAAAGAGGGTGAGATAGCAACAACACAGCGGCTAATTCTAAACATGGAGGTGATGGCTTCAGGACCGTCGTAACATCTCTGATGCGTTCAACAGCACAGGATATCTGAAAACTTTGAGAAAATGAGTTGTTCCTAAATAATTATAGTTAAACAATCAACAGCAATTAAAGTGTGTTGGCTTTCCAACAGAAGGGAAGAGCAGAGCTGGATATGTACACTTTAAAGTACACTTTATTATGAAGTATGTTAATGTAAAGGCTCTTATTTGTGTTGTGTACAGATAAATGTAGCAGTTTACGTCCCAAAGTCTGGTTCAAATATATTACTGCTGAATAAATCTTAACTGACTCACAGATGATGTGCATTTTTTGGGGGGAAATATTGGCTCCTGATGTGATCTGTAGGAATCATCATTCAGCTTTTTCACATGGTCTGGTGTTAAAGAGGCAAGTGGAAAAATTGGGAATATCAAATAATTGCAATTTAAATCAAATCGACACCTAAAAAAAAAAATTCGTAAAATAATTGAATCAGTATAAAAGCATATCATCCCACCCCTACTGGGACTTTAACAAGGCCTCCATCTCTGATAGGCATGAACAATGGTACATTCAACTGCTTCAACTTTACTACAAAAACATATTTTGAATGCACACTAAGTTTTTAACACCAGAATATAAATTTGATAAGCTCAGAGGTTTACATTGGTCTGAGAAGGTGTCACATGCACATTTAAGATTAATTTTGCCTTTTATTCGCTACTTTAGACACACAGATTAAAGGCTGTCAACATAAACTCATACAGAAAAGGGACAAAATCCACTAGGATATCTGAACTGATGCATCCTATTCCAAACATTCTACTGAAACCTCCACCTGTGGTCATCTGTGTGGTCACACAGTGAACATATCAGTATTAGAAGACCTTGAAAAGGCTGTTATGGAACTTTCTGAGCCACTGGATACTTCATAGATCACATAAACTACAGACATTTGTACCAGGACCTAAAGTGGTCTTAAACCATGGCTCTGGATAATGATGGACTCATGTGGTCTGGTGGGATGGATTTAGATTTCCATTTTGGGTATAGACTAGATCCGAGGTCACCAACCCTGTTCCTCAAGAGGTACTATCCTGCATATTTTCGAGGTTTCCCTCTTCCAGTCCACCTGACAGGTTGTTATCAGGCTTCTGCAGTTTGACGATAGGCATATAATTTGAATTAGGTGTGTTAGAAGAGGGATACATTTCAAATATGCAGGCTAGTTTTTGCAGACCAAGGTTTAATTGTTAATGAAAATGAGAAAAATGATAAATTAAAATTGAAAGAACATTGTCTTTGATGGAAATAAATAAAAACTATAATTCAAAGAAATAAGTATCTGAAGCTGTATTATGCATTTACAAAACTAACAAATACCTTTAAAAAAATTATGTATAAATTTCCCTTCATTTTCATCTTTGTCAACTTCAGACTGATAGCATAACCCTAACCCTCTCCCCTCCTGCTACAGGGAATGTATACACCATACTCTACATATGTATGTGTATCTGCTCAGTAAATGATGGTCATATGTAGAACTAAAAAACATTTAAATACATTTTATTTTCCTGAGAAAAGCTTCAAGTCAAAATGCATTGGAATGTTTTTTAGATCTACATATGACCATGCCATGATAATAATAAATGCATTTTAATGTTTAAAGAAAGCGTTTTGGAATTTTCTTCCAGTCCCTTTTCTACATTATGTATCCCTTTTTCAAAAAGAGCACCGCAAACAAACTCACTTTTTTGGTCCTAAAAGCATTCCTTTTTATTAAGTTTAGAACTTTTTAATACTAAACCAAACAAAAACTAAGCATTCAGAAAAAAAATTATAAAAAAAAAAAAAAACTAGCAAACCTGCTCTAAAACCTAAATGACCATTAGATGCATAAGTGGGGTCAAAAATTACCACAATACTCGTTTGTTTTTGCAACATCTCTGTAATTAAAATTTTTATATTTCATGTTTTCCTCAAATAGGTTGTCTTTGTCATGAGCCCATTTGGATTTGTAAGCACTTGGGGGGGGGGGGGGGATCTAAATCTTACCAAGTGTATTTTTCTCATTTCTAGTATATAGTCTAGTAGCGACCAGTATATCTAGTTGATACAAGAACGTACTTTTAGACATCTTATTTCAAGAATAAGAATAACAAGATAAATGTCACTTGTTCCATTGGCAGATGATTTTTAGTTTATGTATTTATTGCTTAATTCAAGCCAAATTATATTTTATTAGGAGGTTATGTTTTTGCCGGCGTTTATCCGTTTGTGTCCAAGATAACTCAAAAACTTATGGACAGATTTTGATGAAAATTTCAGGATATGTTGGAAATGTGAACAGGAAGAACTGATTTAATTTTGGGGGTGATCGGGTTGGGTTGGGGGGGGGGCTTACCTTAGCAGAGGTCTGCGCTCTCAGAGTACTTTTCTAGTTAGTTGTTGTTTTTAACTTGTTTGTAGACAGGGATTTTTCCCCAGTGAACTCAAAAACACTTTTACAGCTTAAAACATAAAACACATTCATTCTATTTGGTTTTATCTTTGAGCCAACTCATGTCAAAGTCATACATTTAAAAGGTTAAAATAACTGAATTAGAGAAAGAAAAAGAAAAAAAAAAAAGTCAAAACCAACTAAAACTAAACCATCGTGAAAAACCCCAAACTATGATAACCTTGTCATGTACCAGTGTTTGTGACCTCTGGACTACAGACAACACAGCCAGGTGTGTGTGTGTCCAGGTAACAGGAGTGTGTGGACTCACCATTAAGTCCATTGGGGATGCTTCTGTGATGATGAGGCGCTGACAGGTCATCCATGGACCTCCTCATGGTGGAGCCCATCTTACTGTTCTCTGAGGGGGGCTTGTGTATGTGGTTGTGGTTGTGGTTGT